>JAUMHR010000082.1:13608660-13620009 GCA_032361145.1 Enteromius fasciolatus
CTAACATATGGTCCAATGCCATGTCTCAAGTCAAGTGAATGAATCATCTTATAACAGGCATCCAATACTGACTTCCGAAAAAGGGGAATAACAAATGACATTTGAGATTGCAACTAAAACAAGCAAGCAAGCCCTGCCCCACGACTGACAAAAATAAACATGTCCGCGCGAGCAGGTGAGAGAAAATCGAGCGTAAAATAATCATGTCATATCAGGGTTTTAAATGAGTTTGCGGGCATCTGTTTTTTTCGCATGTAACATTAGATCTGTTATCCTCTCGCAGAAATGATTTACCATGCGTGCCAGCATCAGTGGTGCTTGTTAATGGCATAGATTTAGTGCCATAGATTTGTTGGGTTTTTCGTTCAGACATGGCACCAAAATCTGCCTTTTTGATTCTATTCGGTACATACCGGTTACTTAGGTACCGCTGCCATACTGGTACCGGTTTTCGGTACCCAACTGTAGTAGACTCCAGACTCCAGCTCGTTTCTCATTGGTTCCCACTTTTTTGGGAACGGAAATGCTCTAAAACGGCAGCTGTGCCAGACTAACTTTGCTCACTAAATAAATGTAGCGTCAAAGGAAGTATGGGTGGGCCCAGGCTATCACGCCACATCAAACAATGTTTGAGTTTCATGAGGAGGTTTTTTTTTTTGTTTTTTTTTTTTTAAGTGAACTGGATGTGGGTGTATCACCAATGGAAAATCAAGAGCATAAATATAATAAACTGTTAGCACGGGATATGGAGAGCTGTTTCATGTTCTGCAGAAAAGTCAGCTTTGTCTTTCTTGAGCATTGAAGTCTAATTTTTTTAGTGCATCCTGTGAGTAATGATTATGTTGATGTTGCAGGTGTTTACCTATGTCAGTTTTCTGATTTACTTCAAATCAGCCCCATTGAGCCTGGATTTACAGGAAACATCATCATATTTAAAGTTATAAAGGTACAGCAGCAGCTTCAATGACGTTGTTGTCAAATGAAGCATTAGTGTTGTTGAGTCTGAGAAATGTCCAATATTTTGTCTTCCAGGGTAAAGTGAAGAGTGTACATGACTGCATGTCCAAAAGTATGGATCCTACACCTAAATTTGACAGCCATTTCTCCAAGAACTCAACCAGAGTGACGTCCTTACAGTCGTACAGGGCATTCGAGTACACTCAGGTAAAGTCATTCAAATAAACTTTAAAAATAGAAATTGAACAAATGTTTGGGATCAAATGTATTTGTAAGATGGCTGCTTTTTTTTTTACAGCAATACTTCTACGAGTATGTGGATTTTGAGGTTTCTTCAAGACCGAGACACGCGTGTCCGTATGCAGTGGTCTCCTTTTACTACAAGGGCAAAGAGGCTTCAACAGCAGCCCCCAAACCACTGCCTCCTCTCAGGTATCTGACTGCTTTCCTTTATTATCAATGTTAGGGACTAGGAGATTTTAAGGATAGTTCCTTTCCTAGAGCCTTAAACATTACACACTTCATTATGCACTGACCTCATATATTCTTCATATATTCTTCACTCTGCAAAAAGCTATTATTTTGATAACTGATTAATCTAATGATTATTAGAACGATTAATCCACTGTATCTCGATTATTTCACTGGTTCATCAGTAGATTTTGATTATTTATACAAATTAATATATTAGCACAAAAAATTAAATGACATTTTATTTATTAAAAAAGTAACTATTTAGCATTATCCTGCCTAGTCCCATGAATAAGAAACAAAATAAAGACAAGCCATAAAAGTCTGGTTTTTCATGTTTAGTTCTGTAAAGTTGTGCTGTAACTGATTATTCACGGTCACATCCAGAATAAATGTTTTTGTCTAAATAAAATGTGTGCATACTGTGTATATTTAAACATAAACATTGATTAAATTCAGCTAATCGTTTTAGCCCTAGTTGAAAGTAAGTTTTAGTGCATTTGAGCTGTTTATTGTACATGTAACACAGAATTTTGTAATTCATGCTTTGTTGCATGTGCATTTATGTAAATTGTATATACAGTACTGTGCAAAAGTCTTAGGCCACTAGTATTTTCACCAACAAAAAATGGTTTTAAATCGGTTATTTCTGTCTTTTACGGTAGCTTGTCAGTTGTAAATATCAGTTTACGTTTCCAAACATTATTTTTGTCATTAATTGTAATATTGCAGTGAGATTATTGTCTACACAAAGAGTCTGACAACAGCCAGTGCTCCACACAGAGATCTGATCTGATCATCATCCAGTCTGTCTGAAATGGCATAAAGTAACAGAACAACCTGAGACAGAATAAATACAGAAGAACTGTGGCATCGTCTCCAAGATGCTTAAAAAACCTACCTGGAAAGCTACAGCACTGTTCAAAGTTTAAGACACTATAAAGGACGCTTTCAAAAATAATGCCATAAATAGTTAAAAGAAGTTAATTGATAAATTAAATCTAAGTATAATAAATATTTGGCATTTTTGGTAAAACAGCTTCTGTTCCGAGGTACACTTGCCCATAGTTTTTCAGGTAGCTTTCCAGGTAGGTTTTTATTATACTGAAGAGATGTTATCCTAATTTCATTGAATGTGTGTAAAAGGAATTCATCATCATTCATCATTAAAATTGTCTTGTGTTGTTCCTCAGGTCCAACAGTCAGCCATCAGGGACAAGCAAAGGTGGGTATCACTTAATTCAGTAAAACAGTGTTTTGTTTCAATTATCAAAAGAATAGATCTTTTATTTTGTTTGGAAAACCTCAAAAAGGAGGAATAAAAGTACTTTGTTGTAGTTTTATGTAACTTGTGAAGTCACTATCACAATAAAGTGTTATTGTATTTTAAAAAAAACATCTCTTCAAATTCACCTTTTGTAAAATAACAGAATACTTGTTTGGAATGACATGAGGTCAAATAAATAATGACGGGATTTTATTTATTTCCTTTTGTTGTTGTGATAGGTAGGCGCTGTTATACAGTTTGGCGAGGACATTTTGTGAATGGAGGGAAAGACATGTACCAGGCCAGCCTTCGATCACTGTCTCAACCTTTCCTGCCCTACAAACTGTGAGTCAACTGCAAAAATATCTTCTCAATAATCACCTTAAAAAAATTGCAATTACAATTATATCATCTACCCACCCACCATTTTGACTTTGGTCTTAATTATTACCAAAAATATCTGGTTTTACTTTTCTTAGTGTGTGTAAACTAACAGAACACATTAGCTTTGCTGTTATTTTGTTGTTGCTAATAATTTCCACTCTGTTCTTATCAAATTTTAGTTTTAAATTAATTTTGTTTTGTGAAGAGAAATAGAATTCAGTTTTTAAGTTTGTCATGGTGAAGTTGTTTGCTTTAGCGATTATTATTAGAATGCTAAATGCATGTTGTTATCATATAGTTTTGGGCGTCACATAGCCGAAACATCTTGAGGGGAGAGCTGAGAAGTGTAGTAATGTCTCCCTGCTACTACCTTATATAGCATGATAAACACTTGATAGGTCTCTATTCCTCATGCAGCATCTTTCAAAGATTCTTATTTTTATTATTCAAAGATATTCTGTTTTTCTTAAGCAAGCAAGAACAAGCAGGTCATTGTGACATCACGCTAATATGGTTATTCATAATATCAAAAGAATATTGTAATAAAGATATAGAGTAAATACCGTTTTAATAAAAACTGTAAAAAAAAATATTGAACAGGAATGTGTGCTGAAGGAATTTGCTGTTTTAATTATAACATAGTCATATAGTCATATCTGTGGATTTTCATCATAATACAGTCTGTTTAAATAAATATTCAGAAACACATGCACATGTCTTTTTAGTAATTAAATTCTTGAATTTTTTCATGTTGTTTGATTTCCAAAATTGGTATAGCTTTTCAATTCCCAACCCTCCTGCTAAATAATTTCACTCTTGCATTCAAAAAGACCTGTATGGTGATTATGGGCCTATGTAACTTACTAAGTTTATCATTTGTCATGTCTTTCCTATTATGTTGATAATTGTTTGTTACTTGATTGTTAACATTGCAATACTTAGAAGACATTGTCAGTATATTTGAATCGCTGTGATAATGAACGATGGCTGTTGTTTTTTCAGGCCAGAGAAGATTGAGATAGGTAAAGTCATGAGCCTGCAGAAGGTCAAGCAAAAGATCCCATCTTCCCTCTTCTCCTGGAGCCTCTACACGGGCAGCCATGAAGGTTTGAGCTCTAATTTAACAGCCTATGCCTTAATATCGCCTCTGGCGATAATAGTTGACCACTTTGCTCTGTAATGCGATTATCAACTGATATGTTTTATATCACCCCCTGTTTGGCTGTTGAGTGTAGCAGGACTTTTATTTTCATTATCAATTCTTCCATTCAGCATTACAGAATTACTGGTGTCCCAAGTTCAAATCCTGCCTCTAGAACCTTTTCCAGTCATGCCCCCCCCCACCATTTTCACTCATCTCAACACTATTCTATACTATTGAAGTACAAAATAAAATAGTGTCTTTCTCTTCTGGCCAGACCAAACCAGCAGTAAATCTAGGCTGCAGCGTAAGTGTAGCCTAGTACTTGTAATTAGATTAAACTACATTTAAAAATATTCGTAATCAGACTACTTTTTGATTACATGATAACATATTATTTACACAAAAAAGCAATGTCAATTGATTTAATTCCTAATTCCTCTTTTTAATCTTAATTTTAAATGTTTCTTTCTAAAATAGACTATTGCTTACTGAAAGAATTTCATGTTTAAGAAGTGTTTCAACATTTTCATCTACTACTGGGCCCGGTTTTTCAAAAGATTTAATCTGGATAAAATTGATCCAGATTTTGTAATCCTTTTTTTTGCAATCCGTGATCGCGTAATCTATCTTACTTTTGAGCCAGGTTCCGGATGATGATGACTGGTTATTCCAGCCAAACATTCTTTTTTGTTATTTTTCATATTACTGAAGAGGTGTTCATACTGCATTGGCTGTGGTTATAGAGAAAAGATTATGTGATTTTAAAAAATGGATCTGCTTTGTTATTGTAGTGTCTAAAAGTGGCATGTTCTGCAGTCTGTTTGACGTGGTGGAGAAAGACAAAACGTCTCCAAAGAGCCTGACTGCATTGCTGCAGAAACTGGAACAGGAGGGTCTGGTAAGCAACAGTCCTGATTCCTATTTCTGCAGCTGTTTGTACTTGTGCTGATTGTCGTCTCATCACTGCAGGTGTTGGTAAATATGGTGAGGGACAGAGGCTTCCTCTTCTTGCTTTCTGCCAGTCAAATGGCTAACTCAAGCGGTATGATCTAATGATGATGAAATGCTAGTGTAAAAGAAGATCTTTGAAATATTAAATGAAATGAACGTTTTTTTTTGGTTTTACAGAGCGACAGGGTGCTTGGAAAATGTCCTCTATACAAGCACTTTTTATTTACAGAGAGAAGCGTGACTGGTTAAAGAGAGGTGAGTATTTTAAGAGTTGGTGGTTAAAGAGCACGTGGTTAAATTGTTGCATTTCCTCTTAAAGTAAGAAACATATTTAATGCAAGTATGCAAACACAGGCGGTAATGCTTGGCTAAAACATTGTAAGCACTTAGTCTTAATGGTTCTTCTGGAGAAAATAAACTTCATTACTCATATGGGTGACTATTTTTCTTTCAAATGTCTGTACTATTAAACAGATGTTATCATTCATGTAGATATCCGTAAACAAACACAGTTTATCTTAATTCATCTAACTTGGTCAATGAGGTTTTCAAACTAATGGTGTCACAGTACCAAAATTCAATACACTTACTAATACTGATTTGATTTAAAGAGTCTTAAATGCAGGGTAAGTGATTTCTGGAAGGCAATGTTAATAATTGAAATCACCTAAACTAACATGCCCCTATCCCAAAAGGATCTCGCCTCTATTTTGATAGCTCCACCACACACATACATAGCCTACGCAACCCAGGCAACAATTAGTTCTTTGAAACAAAGCAGAACCAATGTTATACCATCTACACAGGACGTTTTTTTCAGGACATTGGCACTTCAGGACCGACGTTGCCTAGCCCTGTTAAGTTATAAGTTATTAGTTATTATAATCAGTGATGCATTCTACACCGGACACGAGCATGGCAACAAATCTCTGACAGAAAACTATTATGACTTGCTGAGACTAATTTCAAATGATTTTCAACAGTCTCTATATCGCATCCAATGTAGGCAGACTTAAGCTGTTGCAGCATGGCGTCTGGTGTAGACACTAACCTTTCACTAACCTAGCTTATTGGCTACAAGTTTGTTTTGGTACTAAAGCATTTTTGGAAATCCCTTACCCTGCCTTTAATGCAAAAGATAAAAGATGCACATTTTAACTTCTTAACTAATAGCATTATTAAAATAAATTAATATAAACTTAATTGTAAGTTGAAAACGGTTAACAATAACACATGTTGCTGAAATCCTATAAGTATACAGCATTTTAATTATATTCACAGTGTAAATTGTAATGCATGAGATATTTCTTTTATTACATTATACTTTCTAGATGAGACAGTGAATAGATTAGATTTAATTTAGAATAGATTTAATTCACAGTGTTAACTTACTTTGGAAATGTAATGGGTTACAGATTACAAGTTACAAGAATCAAGCAGCCTTTGCTTGAAGTTTCTGTGTTTTCATATTTGCATAGAGTGTTTGCAAAAGATCAAATCTTGTGTCTGATCTTAATGAAAGTAGTGAAAAGTAATGATTTAGTAATGAAACCATCTTTGTCCTGATTAAGCATCGAACCCCTCTGAGAGCTGCAGATCGGTGTTTTCAGAGCACCACAGTCCCATCATGCCCCAGCACGACCGGTTTGTCTCTGCTCTTCACTGTGCTCTAAACAAGGCTCGCGGCGAGCTTCCCGCTGACCTCAGCACTGCAGTGGAACAGCAGGTTTATGACTCCCTCACAAACCTACGCGAAGGCAAGCCCCTACAGCGTACCCGCATTGACTATGACTGCAAACTGGACGCCAGGGAGAAGCTGTTTCCTGCACCCCGGCAGAAGACCAACTGGGAAAGCTTCCTGCGACCCTACCTTTACAAGCCAGCCGTGTTCACCATGCTCCTGGAGAGTGTGAAGAAGAAAGTGGAGGAGCTCCGGGGTCAGACAGAGAGAGCAGCACCTCATAATGACCCAGGCAAAGTTCAGGAGCTTCTCAAGCTTATCCAGCTCAACAAGAAAAGCGTAAAAGGAAATGAGGGGGATCCAGAGACGGTGGAGGATGTCTGTTTGCTGAAAAGGAAGGTGGATCTCGACGCTCACGAAGGAAGCTCAAAACGGCAGAGAAATCAGACCAGCGTAGACTTAAGAGAAGGTGAGGAGGATGAATATTAGGGCTACTCCATGAATCATATATTAAACGTGATCACGATTTCTGTTTCTCTTTATTCATTATACATAGTCGACTGAAGGATTTACCCACAGGTTATTTATCCTGACAATCTTTTAATTTGGCTTTCGCCATTACCCTGCATCAAACCTCCACGAGCATTCATGGTTGTGGTTGCCAGATTGTATGTAATTTGACCTTCATTGATCACTGTATAAACTTTGCATTCGATTGTGGATTTATATTTTACATTCGATGAATGTGGACAGGACTAGTTTCAGTTGTGTAACAGCTGTTGTTTTATGGTTGCTGTCAGTCACTAATCTAGCGTCCTCTCTTCATCAGTGGACGACAGACAGTCCACTCCTTCCCTGGCTAATCTCCTGAGCAGCGTCGGTCTTCAAGACACAGACCTGAGGAAGAACAAAACTCAGGGAGTGCTGAAGGTCATGGAGGTCCTGGACCGCTTTGGAAAGACCAGCCTTGACACGGACCTGCGCAGAGACAGGAAGCAGGGGGCGCTAGAGGTCTTAAGAATGATAGACACCATGACCAGAGGCACTGCAGAGTCGCCTGAAGACACTGAGATGACGGACGCCAAGGACATCTCTGATTCCGCTTTGTTTGACAGCATGTCAAGACTCGGCCTTCCCACCGACCGTGACATCGACCTCAGGAAGAGGTTTGTGGAGGATGAGCCTGAGAGGAGCGACTGTCTGGAGGTAGATCAGTGTGCTCGAAGTACTCCACATTTACACCATCACAAACTGTGCTTGAGGGCTGCCCCTTGATTACCAGAAGTGGCTTAGTCAATGAAAATGTTGCTAGTTGGTCAAAGAAAAAAATGAACGGTGTTCATTTTAAAATAGAAATGTTGTTACACTTTTATTCAAAGGTTGTCAATTTTTTTTAAGATATTAAAATTTGTATTCTGCGAGGATATATTAAATGGATTAAAAACATTAAATGAACAACTATTAGAAAAATCTTTTGTCAGGGGCAGCCCAAATATTAAGCAATATGTACATTCTGTTGTCATTATATGTATTTTAAGTGATGAACAGAACATTTTTAAAACTTTTAGGATATGTAGCCTTTGACAGCACTGATGTTTGGTCACAAGATGCAGTAATACTTGTTTTGATGTAGATGCAACAAGTGTGAGACCTTGAACATAAATGCATTGACTGAGAGGTTAGTGTAGAAATTTAAGGGTAGAGCCTGGTGAGAGGATGTCATTCTGATGGTCTGATGTTGACCAAATTGCATTCCCAATATGTCAGTTTTGGGCTAATTTTCATTTGTTTTGCAAAAAGCTTTTAGTTGAAGTGCTTGATTTTCACAGAAAAAGCGTGCAGCAGACTACATAGAAAAGATGCAGGTGAAGAGAGGAAAGGTGGGTGAGAGAGATTTTTATGCTGGTGATAGGATGAGACTGAAAATATTTAGAACAATAGTCTGTCAAGCTTCAAAAATGACCAAAATAGTCCAGCTTATGCATAGGGATGCAACAATTGTACATTTTGTTAGTACGATTATAGTCACAAGAAAAATCACAGTTTTACGGTTATGACAATTATTATGCATTTATTCATTTCACAACATTACAAATGTATGAAATCACATAAACACTCTTTAGATATTAAAGTGTTATTTATCACTGGCTTTTAAAACAGAAATAAGACAGTAACCATCAATACAGCACAAAATAATAATAAACAAAAGTCCATCTCTCACATTGAAATTTTAAAAAGTGACCTCTGCTCTGTAAACATCCATGACCGTATTTATCTTTTGAAAATAACAAACAGAAATAGATCACTAAAGTATTTAAGGGTTTCAGTTTTTACATTCTTTACATCTCTTTTGGACCAGAGGTAGAGATTTTAGACAATGGCGAAAAATTGGTTCACCATGGTTTTTACTACTACAGCAGGGATATATCCGACTAATATTAACTTTTATTTAACCCACAGGGGAAACTGTTACTAATGATGGAAATGATCTAAAATATTATTATAATCAACTATCATCCATAGGTAGGATAGACTAATTCACACACGTGACTTTCACCTCTCTCTCGATCGATCGACCGATTATTTAATTCAACTGATTTAAGTAAATGTGATCTTACCGCACTTTCATTTCTTTTTATCTGACGCAGTCACAATGCTGAGCTAACGAGCTCGTAGCCTCGCGTCAGGTGGTTCACGCCGTACATTAAAATCATTCAATGTACATCTAGCTCAGCTGTCTGTTATTCATTATGCATTTATTCTTTAGCTGCAGTTTTTTATTCTCCGAATGCTTTTAAGGAGAGATTAGTGTAGAAATATAAGGATAGAGTTTGGGGTGAGATGTAGATACCATTCTGTAACATTGACCGAATTGCTTTTCCAAAGTATCAGAAAAAAGCTGTTAGCAGAAGTGCTTGATTTTCACAGAAAAAGCGTTCAACAGGATACATAGAGAAGACGCAGGTGAAGAGAAGAAAGGTGGTTTTGTGTTCGTGGCAGAAAGAGAATCTCATGCAGGTGATGGGATCGAGAAGTTCCATTCTGATACTAAACAAATGCTTTTCTTATAATATTCTGACATCAGATATTTTCTTAAAAATTGTCTGTAACACACTTGTGTGATTAGTTTATTTCAATATTACTCTTTAATCACACACTCTGGCTACGTTTGGACTGGCATACGTTGTGTACTTCATACTTTTAACAAATATTGTGTAACCATAAGCGTTTCAGCATCCTACATTGCAAGACATGTTTTGATCATATAATTTGATAAGTCTTTGATAAGGAAAACAAACAACAAAACAGGGGTGTCCCCAACTAAGGATTTTCAGTTGAATCAGAATTTTCGCAATCTGACAGTCTAATCATATGTTTGGGTGCGGGGCAAAATTAGAGTCAATTAAGTCATTCGACAGCCATAATTACCGATGTTAACACACATATTAACATGTTGTGTGTTGAATATTGAGTAGTTCGGTTTCCTCACCTGCAGTTGAATTTAATGTAGACCATTTACAGAACAAAACAGAGCAGATGAGTTAGAGTACTAGAATAGTGCTGCATATGATTTATGCTCTTTTCAGTTTTGCATCTAGCCAAAAGTATTGTTTATTTTTATGTATTTATTCAGTCATTTGGTTTAAAGAATCCTAAACTCTTGGTGGTGGTTTTGACAAAACTTTTGCCATTTCAGGAGGAGACCGCTGGTAGTTTGAGTAGTTTAGAAGCATTTAGCCCTTGTTCAGATTCTGGAGGACAGCAGCGTGGCGTGAACCTGCTCGGGGAAAAGACCATTCCATGGGTGCTGATTCCCATCACAGGTAAACTCAGTTCATAGGATGCAAAGAACAGTGTCATTTTTTTGAATTTTTCTTATTAATTTGCTTTTTACTAGCATATTTACTGTTTCTAAAGCACATGTTAATGCTTTATTCTGCATGACCATATTCTAGATCTCTTAACCCTAGCCAATAACTAAACATAACTATTACAACAACTACCTCACTATCAATAAGCAGCCAATGAACATTTTATTCACTAATCTAGTGTTTCCACAAGTTCTAAACATATAAAATGCTAAAAGACCGTAAAAGAACCTCAGTATTTTTCAATTTGCAAGCTGCATTCATGTATTTGAGGGAGAATTGGAGATGGTCTTAATTTGTGACCTCTGGAAATCAGAGTTGTATAAATTTATTGAGTCGGTTCAGTATTCTCTATTATATATCTGTTTATATATGTAATGGGGTGGGGATGGGGTTTTGGTTCCTTGCCACCTCTGGCTTGCTTAGTTGGGGACACCTGGGACTCGTTTTTCGTACGTTGCTTAAAACATCCGAGATCAAATGAGACATCCAAGATGACATCATCGCGCTAACTATGAGCTCATTAATCCGGTTCTCCGAACGCACCTGTTGTTGATGATTAGTATAGCTGGATTGAGTTGTCTAGGATTATTGCGCGCTCGTGCGTTGGTTTAAAAGGCGACAT
>JAUMHR010000082.1:13626160-13640452 GCA_032361145.1 Enteromius fasciolatus
CTCTTAAACAATATAATGACTGCGTATAGTGTACTGTGTAATTGATATTTGTTGCTGCTATATTTGAATAGTAGGGCAGTGGTTTCCATTATTTGCCCAAAACAATATTTTAAATGTGGATAAACTATTGCAAAATGACCACGTTTAAACTGATGTCATGCCACTAATTATTTTTTCCTATTGCAATAATGTTGAAGTTTGTTGTTTACTTACAAAATTGACATGTTTCCATTGCACGTATTCTCAATTAGCAATTTCAGTTTGTGCAATTTAAAGCAGCTTCAGGCTCTGTAAATCATGTCTAATTCGCCGGATGTCCTTCCACTGTCATCTTCTCGCACTTTTGCCCTTCGTCATTGTAGCCTTTGTCTGTCTTAGATCTGTTTGTGGTTTTAACACCTTCAATACCATGTCGTCTTGTTAGCATCTGTGGTTATCTGCAAACAATAGCTTCATGAAATTACTCTTCACAGCCTTTGTATATAAAGTGGAACCTGGAAAAAAAAATGAGCAAAGGAAGACTGACACTTTGAAATCACAAAGCAACCAAACATTGTGATATTGAAACACATCACATAACATAACAGCAAGCATTATAACATTTTTTTAAAATGGGTAAATAAATATCAGTATCGAAATAATAGATAGTGAGGCATACAAGAAACCCAGGTTCCCTCTTTCTTCATAAATTCAATTCTGTTCTAGAAACCCGAGGCTGTGGGCAGATTATGTAGAGCCCTATGAAATCAGTTTTATTTTTTCCCAAGATTCAATTTTATTTACATTTTTCTGTTTTAAATTTTCTAGACAGTTTTTAATTGTTAAATTAAACTTTATTCATAAAAAGCATGTCTAATTAATTAATTAAAATCTTGAAACGTACAATATTAAACAGCAATTTATTGAAAGTATTATGAAAATTAAGTTACAACAAATGTTGTATATTTTTCTCAGATTATCTTTAACATATTCTGTTTTCCATTAATTGTCTGGAGCCCATTTTAATGTATTCATTAATAATCAAAAGCATGTTAATTGATTTTATTTTATTTTTTCCATTTTATTTGTTCCAGTTTTTCTATTTTGCAATTTTTGTCCACATTGTGGAAATCATAAGGCTCTGCATATTTAATTATATTTATATTGGTTATAATTATTATATGTAATTATATTTTGCATGCATAAATATCAATTTTGTTTTTTAACAGTCATTTCTTGGGTGTTTTGTGGTTTTGGAGTTACTTGGTGCAAATGCTTATGCTTAAAGTAATGTTGTTTAAATCCTGTCCAACAGGCTGCCAGTTTGAGATGTTTCCTCACTACTCCAGCAGTGGCATCGTCATTGCCAATGTTGATGACATTAAGTTTATAGTAAGCAGTTTAGCGGCTGGAGGAAATGTGGACCGCACTCCTTCAGCAGAGATTTGCGGCACTCCCGCTCCAGCGTCATGTAAGTGATTCTGTGGTTAAACCGCCTGACAGCATCCCAAACTACACGTCTTGAATGAGACTACTCTCACTGTGAATGAGTTTGCCAGTCGATCTGCTGCCAGCATTGGCCTGAGTGATCTTTATCAGTCATAACTGAGAAGAGGCCAGCTCAAATCCAGAGAAAAGCATGCAATGTCCTTGAACTGCTGAACAATCAGAATAGAAAATAACAGGACTAAATGGTGTTTGGTAAAAAAGTACTGAAGGGTTTCAAACACGCAGCGGCATTATGCCATGATAACAAGAAGGCTGAGGACAGAGGAGACTGTAAAAGAACAGTTCTTGTTGTGCTTTGTAAAGCCTTTTCATCTCGTAGGTGGACGGACATGGATGAAACATTGTTTACCTTTGGGATCAACAGTTGTGTGAACAGTCACCTCTGAATATAACCATGGCATTTCAGCTGTAACCATGGTCCAAAATAAACAGTGTCTTTTTAAAAACCGTCACATTTTAAGTACTTTAAAACTATATCAAATATTTGTACCAGTTTTTGTTTCCGTTAATAATAGGAATGAATACAAAACAAAAAACAAGATGTGGCAACAACACCTTTCAGAAAAATGTGAAACATTTCCTGTATTTCTTTTTATGCATTTCTTAATATGCTCATTTTGGTAGGTAATGTTAAGAGTTACATTGAGTTTTAAGAGGGGAAAAAAGGCATCCTAAATGTATTTTATAAATTTTGCATCAGTTTAGCACCACAAATATATTTAATTTGAATTGCACTCGCCACATTTTTATTGGCATAATGTGGCGCTTTTTCCAATGGTTTGATTCGTACCAAAATGTGTTTTATGCAAGTACAATTGGTCAGAGTGCAGCGGTTTATGTCTAGGGATTCTGCTTATAGCTAATAAGTGACATTTTACATCTATATATCTCAAGACAGCATTCTTGCAGTGCACCTGTTTCAGTGGCCTTGTTACAGTGTAATTATACATTTAAGCACTTGGTTACATGAATTAACTACATGCTGGGCTGGACTGGGAGTAAAAATCGGCCCTGGCATTTTATGGTCCAGCTGGCCCACCACCACATATACAGCTCTGGAAAAAAAATAAGAGCTCACACAGTTTCTTTTGGGTTTTATTCTTAAAACTGTTAATCGCACCAATACAAAACAATGCACATTTGTTTCATTTTTTGTGAACTGCTATCTTTGAAATTTTAAGGATAAAAGCAACTTGACGCTCACTGAATCCTTGTGCCAGTAAAGCTAGGATTGAGCCCTTTTTTTCTTGACTCAAAAACCTTCTTTTCACTGTTTTCGGCATGTTGAGTGTTTATTTTGAAATTTCTAATTACGTTTGAAAGACTTCTAGCATTTTTTACCATCCAACTGGTCACACTGCAAGAGGATAGTGTTGATTACAGCAGTGCTTTTTATGCATTTCCCATTAACTACAATTGGATTCAGGTGCTCACCAAATAAAGTACCTCAATAAACAGTTTGTGTAGAGATTTAACAAAGACTGGCATGAAATGCTTGTCATACTCAGAGAGATACTGATTTAGGAGTAAATTACAGAGGTCTCTTTATTTTATTTTTTTTCCAGAGCATATATATATATCCCAAATAAAATACTTTTCAATTAATAAAAATAAGTAGGCAACTGTGTACATATAGACTACTATTATTTTAAATTCTGTCAGTAATCTTCTCACTATGGGACAGCATACAGTACTGGTGTCTTTAATATTGAAAGTTAGGTAGGTTATTTGAGTATAATACAAACTCACAAAGTTGGTGCAATAACATGACCTGACGTTTTAATTTTTATCCAACGATATGGTATATTTAAACTAGATTCATTTGCAAAATCTTTGACTTTTTCGCCGTTTTAAAAAGTGTTCACGTATTCTACAGTTGTGGCGCGCGCAGGCATTAGGCTGGCTAGGAGGGAGGCAGGGCGTGGCCTGAGATTTCATTGGACTAGCTCAATGTCCTTTAAGACAGTCAACCAATGGGCCGCGATTTGTGTCTCAGATACTCCACCGTGGAGCCTGTTAAGAGATGATTAGGCCAGCTCAGTGTCGGTATGGAAAATGAACCAATGGGTCGGTCGTTGCAATTAAAAAAATAAAAAGAATCATACTATATCGACCAGCCCCAAGTGCGTCGGCCCACCGGGCATTTGCCCGGTATGCCAGGTTACCAGTCCAGCCCTGACTACATGTACTTCCTTAATAGTTAGGATTAGAGGTTGCCTTATGCATAATTGCATGCAAGTAACTCATAAAAAACATAAGTGGTGCTGTCAAATGATTGATCACATCCAAAATAAATTTTTATTTACATAATGTTGATGTGTGTACTTTGTATATTTATTGTTTATAAATATACATACAGTAATTATTTTGAAAATATGTACAAGTATTTACATGTACGTGTATTCGTTTAGTGCTTTGAAACAATTTATCATTAATCACATCCAAAATATTTTTGTTTTCATAACAAATATACACAGAACACACACATATATTGTTTATGTATAAATACGCTCACATGCATGTATATATTTAGGATGTGTTATGTTTATATATGACATATATATATATATATATATACACTAAACAATAATATGTTATTAATTGTGATTAATCTTTTGACATTAATATAATTATATTGGGGAGGGGGGGGGGGTGTTGTTAAAGACTGTTGTTTGAAGATTCAAATTAGATATAAAAGTTTACAGAATGCTATACATCTTAAGATCACAAAAGTAGAAAAAATAATCTGTAAATAATCTTTAAATACAGAAAACATTTCTGTTTGGAACCATAACTTTTACATCACAACAGAAATAACTCTTAAAACCAGTAAAGTAAACTGACATTAGTAATACTTTTTGTATATGGTTAGGGAAAAAACACTATACAAACACTATATATATACACACACACACACACACACACACACATATACTTCCAATAAATGTATTTTGGTAAATCGTAACTTTATTTCTTTATTCTTCGTTACATTTTCTGTGTATTTCATGGTTCATGAATATAAATAACTGTAAACTGAACTGATGCTTAGGATAGTACAGTAACTTGAATGCAGCTCTTCTGTATTTAGAATTAACATGTTTTGTGGGGCATAAAGATATTTTGGCATTGTACTCAAAAGCAACATTGGATTTTTTTACAATTATCAATAATTCTGAATCTTATTTATTTTATTTTTTAGTGGTCCACCAACATGCAAGTAGCAATTTTAGTTGTCAATTGAGCAATACTTGATAGTTAACCACTTGACAACCTTTGAGTTTATTGAAAATTACTGTTTTCCCTTTGTAACAAAAAAAATGCATGAAAGCTGCTTGAATATAGACACTAAAAGTCTCTTCAAAATTTGTCACTGACTTTTTGATCTAACTGCTCTACTTGTTCCGAATGTAAGGCTATATGTATTGAAGTCCTCTGAAGCTGCGATTTTTGATGGCTGTAACCTCTCTCTTGTCCCTGTAGTGAGAGACGATAGCATGTCCTTGGACTCGGACCTGGATTCCCCAGATAACCCTGTCCTGGTCTCTGTTTCACCGGAAATGCCCCATGTTGCCCCGGACGAGTGCCCGCTCCCCGAATCCTCTCTACAGGACCAAGCCAATCCAATTCCTGTGATCACAACCACCAGCGAGACACCGAATCCGTTAGACTTCGTGGCTCTCAGTGAAGCCATCTCTCAATTCAAAGCTTCCAGAATGCTTTCCATGCCAGATGCCGGGGAAACTCTGCAGACATCTTTTGGAGTTGACACTCACCAGAGCTTCCTGAGCCACAGCGATCTGTCTGATTCCTATACTCGGTGTTCCTCGGAAAACCCAAATGTGTCCAATACTCAGCCTGAGACTCCAGTCAAAACTGAATTGACAACTGAATCTCCAGTCGAAGCCAGTCATGAACTTGTTCAGTATGGAGAAACAGCAGCTAAGAGCACCAGCAGTATTCTGAATGTTTCCAAAGCTTGGGAGCCATCCAGCACAAGCTCCATGGACACGACTAATGCTGGACAAGCGTCCAATGAAAGCAGCATCTCACACAAGCCTGCAGTGAACATTGCTGGTTCCTCTGAAGCAGTGGTCAAATATGGGAGCACTGGTTTTCTTACCAGAGCTGCCAGCTCCACGCAGGCCTTTTATCCAGCGCTGCAGAATTTTGTGTCAGGCCCTAGGTTCATCTCTCATAATGCTGCAGTTGGAAATCATCTTCTGAACCGCCTCGGAGTCGTGGGAGCTCCTGTCTTCAGAGGATTCCTACCCAATCCTGGCATGCAGATGTCCTGGAGAGATGGTTTAGCACAGGGCTCGGCTCCGGGCCTCTGGGGGGGGCACTATGGTGTGAATATGCAGCAGATCCACCAGTCTCCATTCCTCCAGACCTGGCAGGGAAACCCTGCCTTCCAGGGTGACGCATATCATCCCAACAGAGGAGGATTCGGTAGCTGGTGAACCAGCGACGTGTGTAGTTTTCAGAAACTCGTGTTTACAACTTAGTCTCAGTTCCACTTTTGTATAGTAGAAGAGAAATCAAACATTTCTAGGTTTTTCTCTGAGAGTGAATTAAAAAAATTGATTTGTTTCATATTTTTCAAGAGAGCATTATATTTGTATTTTGCTTTTGCATGTTGGTCGGGCTCATAATGTTGGTTAATTTTCCCCCTTTTGTGAAGCTCAATACCTTGATTTTAATATTATTTTTATAAAGCCGATAATATACATTAAACCACTTTCAAACTAGTCTAGAGTGTGTCTGTATTGCTGACTCAGAAGTAATATTGGTCATATAAATTGAGCAGAACCAGCGTGAAAAGTATGGTCAACACAACGCCAAGTTTAATTTAAGGTTTTAAATAAGTTTAATTCACATGAAGGGAAAACTAAAAATCTAGTGCTGTCAAACGCATCAAAAATGTTTTTTTTTTTTTTGTGCACACGTATTGCATTTCAAACACATGCATGTAAATATTTAAGAAAAAAAAAATTATATTCTGTGTGTTTTTTATATATATTTATATACACACACACAATTTATTATTTTTTTCATATGTACATGCAGGTGTTTGTATATACATAAATATACATGCTACACATGTCATGTAAACAGACTTTTGTTGGATGCATTTAATCACAATTAATAGTACTATAAAATTCACATTCAAGTCATAAAATCCAGTCTTAGGAGTCACATTCAAGATTTGCAGTTTAAAATCAACCCCAGAAATGTGTCAAACAGCAACATTTCCACTACTGACATCTTGCGGTATAAGGTGCTGATTTTGTTTTTGGAAGCAGCTTTGGATCACACAGGTCTGAAAGGTGAGAAGTGGTTTTTGTGTTGTGTTTGCATAGCAGCGTTCAAACTGGTTTCCAACTCTCTTTGTCTCTGCAGCAGACCCTGAAATGAAAGACAGCAACATCAGCATGGGCTAAGGTATTTTCTTGCTGGATTTAGTTTGGTCAAAAGTACACAGAATTAAGGACAAGAGTTCTGTTACTGTTAAAATGTCACACAAAAAAAAAAAATAGTGAATGTGCACACTACATAAAGACACAGTAAATCAGTCCGTTTACTATCCAAGCTGACAGACTCAAACGAGAAACGCTCTGAGCAGTCTCTCTTGTTTTTGGAGCGTTACCTGTCTGAGCTCAGACAGACCCTTCAGGATGGCCTGCTGCCGTTCAGTGCTTTTAGGAGAATGCTGGACCACAGGGGTCGTCTGCCTGCTGCTGCTCACAACTGCAAGAAGCATCAGAAACTTGTTTTGTGCATTACATACACCTGCAGTTTGGTCTGCTTTGGCGGAGGAAACACCTTTTTTCTGTTTTCTCGTGTTTTGAGCTTAACATTTATGAGCTGCTGTAAGCTGAAGCTCTTTTTTTCAGCAAAGCACAAAAGCAGGGAAAGTCAGGTTTGCAATAAATGTAGCAAAGTCAAATAGAAACTAAAACTATCTATACAAATCACCTTTAGTTTGCTGAGCTGTGTCGACCCTCTGCTGGGCTTCATGTGTCAGGGGTCTGGAGAGGGGAGCCAGGGGGTCCATGTTATACACCTCGTCTGTGCGCACATACGGCACATAGTCTAATAACGGTGGGTGGCCTGTGTTCTGGTAAGAGGACTGATGCACACGGGTCTCTACTGCAGGAGATCGCACCCTGCTGGAGACAGAAGACCTTCACACTTTATAATGACATTTTTGTGCTTTCATCCACTTTTAGTCAAGAGATAAACATACTAAACATCAAGCATACTAAATAGAAATTCTTCCTAGTATTCCCTTAAAAAATATATAAAGATAAATGATGAAGCAAAATATTAAGTTTCTTTCTATAAAGATAACTTTGCTATGTAATTCTTAACAAATCATTCTAATGCTGATCTGGGACTCAAGAAACCTTTCTTTTAATTAGCACAGTTGGAAAAGATTGTGTTGCATAATTAAAGTTTTCATATTTATGCGTACTTTACGCAAGTAGTCCGTTTGATTAGATTTACATGCTTACAATTGTATAGAATACATTTTACAAAATGATATTAGAGGATGAGCTTCATATATCCATTAAAGTATTAATATATTTATACATTTTAATGTTTAAGCAAAAAGAGATATTAAAAAAAAAAAAAACTTAAATTTGCTTCATGCATCTGGCTAAAAAAAAATACCTTTCATCGCTGAAGGCTGGTGCTTCTTGGAGTTGATTGTCACTCTAAACAGAAGAGTGAAATTACATCAACACACAGAAATGCATTTATTAATATTTACACTAAGAGTGACAGTTGCCATCCCTGTTAATGCATGTAAAGGAAAAATTTACCCAAAAGTGAAAATTCTGTTATCATTTACTCACCCTCAATAGTTCCAAATCTGTATGAATTTCTTGGTTTTGCTGAAAACAAAGAAAGGTATTTTGAAAAATGTTTGTAACCAGGCTGTTTTGGTCACCATTGATTTCCATAGTAATTTTTTTTCCTTCTATGAAAGTACAAGGGTAATCAAAACAGCCTGGTTACAAATCTTTTTTAAAATGTCTTCCTTGGTGTGCAGCAGAACAAAGAAATTCATACAGGCTTGGAACTGCTCAAGGGTGAGTAAATAATGACAGAATTTTCATTTTTGGTGAAAATTTCTTTCTTTAACTACTAATCAAAAACAGCATACTCTCTGGCACTGTGCTTGAGGAGAGGTCCTGAGTCTCTGTGCTTGAGGTTTGTGGTTGTGAAGCAGATCTTGCTGCGGTGTCCGAGGCAGTGTGCTTTTCTCCTGCAGTGTCATCAGCTGCCTCTGTCTCTGTCTCCTGCTCTCCTGCCGGTGTCTCTGCAGGGCTTCAGGATAGCGCTCAGACGCTGGGACGAAGGCTTTGCTGGGTCTCTGTGTGTTCCACTCGGGCCTCTTCTCCAGCCTGTGGACCCTGCTGCTCCTTGCGTAAGGCTCGTAAGCGTCCGCTTCTTTCATATGCTGTTTGCTTTGGCTCTTTTCAGATGCTTTTCTTTCACAGCTCTGGGATGTGTTGTCTGGAAGAACTGGGAATGTGACTGCTGCATTGTGAATAACAGTCTCGTTCTCAGGCTGAGGACTGATCTCTGGAAAATCACAAACTGATATCAAGCTCATACTTTCATTAAGCAACATTTTTTAAAAATGTTTTCACCTGCCAATGAAGTTTGTCATTATTTACCATCTTCACTGTTGAATGTCAGATTAATTGTGACCTTGAACCACAAAACAGCCTTTTTTTTGTAACTGAGATGTACACATCATATGAAAGCTGAATAAATCAGCTTTCCATTGGGATAGGACAATATTTGGCCAAGATATAGCTATTTGAATATTTAGATTCTGAGGGTGCAAAAAAACATCTTTAAATTACGTTCTTAGCAATCCATATTACTAATAAAATTTTTTTTTATATATATTTATGTTAGGACATTTACAAAATATCTTAATGGAACACTTAACATTCTATAAATCGATCATTTTAACCCATACAGTGTATATTGTTGGCTATTGCTATAAATATATCTGGGCTACTTATCTATTTTTCACATTTGTGCTTCTGGAAGCACAAAAGCAGTCATAAGATTTAAAGCTCTGGCTGATAATATTTCTGACAACATTTCTCACTGAAGGCTTTTCAAAGTTTTGCATCACATTAACGTAACGTAACTTTTGTACTTTTAATATACATTTATTTTTTCCCCCTCCTTTTTGGAATTTGAAAGCCATTTCTAATGATTGTCTGCATTAAGAATCTTTCAGCAAACAAGGATAAGTAAATGATGAAACACACCTGTCTGAACAGCAGTGTCTTTTCTTGGAGATGTTGTGGAAGGAGGTGCTGTTCTCATTGCTGATGGACCAGGTAAATCTTTACCACTAAGGGCTAAAAGACCATTTTATAATAATGCATACAAAATCTTGTGAAAACAAAGGAAGTTTCTTGACCCTCATACCCTGTGAGACAGAGTCTGCTTCCAGGCTGTGCAGTAGTTTAGAGACATCGTGGCCTTTCTTGGCCAGGTCTCTGATTCTCTGGATGTGTTTGTCTTTGCATGCCTCCTCTTGGGCTCTTTGAATGCTCAGATACAGCTCCTCCGTTTTACGAGACTGCACCTCCTGAAATAGAGTTTTCACCACGTTCAGTATTTAATACAAATGGGCCCTACTGTTTTATTTAGGTTTTTTTTTATTTTTTATTTAAAAGCTAAGAGTCTGCTGTTTCAAAAATATTTAAATAGATTGGATGTGTTCTTTTGATATTTGTAACAACTATTTTTCAAAATTACATGGACTGTATTTAGTACATGGTTTGACATTGGGTGGATGAATCCAATTGACTGAAAGGACTTTGCAATAACAAATTTGGTAGAGTCAGTATTTGCATTTTCTAGATGACCAATAAAGTACCAATAACCAGAAGTGAAGCACAGATTACTCTCTCTTATTAAATAGCATTTAATCTGCTTGTGCAGAGGATGTTAGGATCCCACTAGATCACTAGATCCCACTAGTATCCCACAGCCACTCTCCAAAACAATACCTTTCAAAGACTCTCAGCTAGTCCAAACACAAATGTTTTTTTAAAATAGTTTATCGTTTCTCAGGGTTTATCAGAACACTAATTTCAGTGATGTCTATGAAAGCTTTTTCCATCATAGAATAACACTATAAAAACGTCATTTTGATTACTTCACTTTTTTTTGCAATTGAGAGTTCATATGTTAGACTTCAGTGTTAGCTAATTTCTCAATTCTGAATTTACTCCCTAATTTATTAGTTTACTTTTTTTCTAAAAAAGTCTGCATGTGCATGCAGTTAGGTCAGGTGTCTAAAATGTATGTGATGTTAACTCACAATTATGAGATAAGACGTAAGGCAGATTTGTTAGATTAAAAAAAAAATCTTTTAAATATTTTTATTTTATTTAATAATAGATAATAAGCTTCCATTTGCACAAAGCAGGGACTGTGGAAAAGTTCTGCTGCCTGCAACATCCTCCAGTATGACCGATTTGAAAGTGGGTCAGTAATGGTATGGGGTGGCATTTGTTTGGAGGGCCACACAGCCCTCCATGTGCTTGCCAGAGGTAGTCTGACTGCCATTAATTACTGAGATAAGATCCTCAGACCCCTTGTGAGACCATATGCTGGTGCGGTTGGCCTTGGATTCCTCCTAATGCAAGACAATACTAGACCTCATATGTCAGCAGTTCCTGCAAAATGAAGGCATTGATGCTATGGACTGGCCCGCCCGTTCCCCAGACCTGAATCCAACTGAGCACATCTGGGACATCATGTCTCACTCCATCCACCAACGCCACGTTGCATCACAGACTGTCCAGGAGTTGGAGATCCCTCAGGAGACCATCCGCCACCTCATCAGGAGCATGCCCAGGCATGGTAAGGAGGTCATACAGACACGTAGAGGCCACAAACACTACTGAGCCTCATTTTGACTTGTATTAAGGACATTACATCAAAGCTGGATCAACATGTAGTGTATTTTTACACTTTAATTTTCAGTGTGACTCCAAATCCAGACCCCCATGGCTTTGTAAATTTGATTTCCATTGATAATTTTTGTGAGATTTTTGTTTTCAGCACATTTAACTATTCAACTATTTAAAGAACAAAGTATTTAATAAGAATATTATATTCATTCAGATCTAGGATGTTATTTTAATGTATTATTTAATAATATAAATATATTATATATTATATATACTGTATATATAGTAAACTAGTGCTGTCAAACAAAAAGGTCTTTGTTTACGTGTAGTGTATATAAAAATAAGGACACATACAGTATATATTTTACAAATATTTACATGTATGAATTACATATAAATACATTTAACATATAAACACAACCTTTAAATATATACATGTGTATGTGCGTATTTATATATACATCAACACAGTATTATTTTGGAATAATTGTTTGTAATGCGAATATTAAAAAAATATATTTTTAAGTAGTAGTTTCAAGTAGTACGTGTTTGTTTTACCTCTCTGAGTCTCTGTCGCTCCGTGTCTTTTACATACTGCTGCTGGAGTTGTTCTTGCTCTTTTTTGAGCCTCTTCTCCTCTTCTTGTTCCTGTGTCCGTCGAGTAGCCTCCTCTTTCTCTTTCTGGCGCCTGCGCTCCTCTACCTGAGCCTCAATGGCTCGCTGCACAACAACCACACAGTATCACAGAGTTTAGGAATGTTTTGATAAGTGAAAAGGTGCATGTGTCAAGGGTTTGAATCTCACCTGGTGTTCCAGCTGTTTGAGTTTTCTGCGTTCTCGCTCCTCAATCTGAGCAGGGTCCAGCAAGGCTGTCATTGTGCGAAGATAACTAAACAACCAATCACAAGGGCATTTTTATTTTCACAATCACTTGAACAAGCAAGACTTACATTACAGAAGACTTTTTACATTAACATATGATAAAACTTAAAAAGATATATAAAAAATAACTCCTGAAGTGAGTTTACTAATTATGTATTCATAAATGTTTTATGTAATAAAAGTTTTTGTTTGCAAAGTATATATTTTGAAAAAAATGTATAATGTAAACAAAAATGGATGCAAGTATGGTATGCTTAAATGCATCCATATTTGTTAGCATAATGTATGTGTGTTTGTCAGCACTAGTTTTTTTCCATCATAATATACTGAAAAGACTAACCATTAAGCAAGTAACAGGTTTTTAGCATAGAAATTTTCGTCGTTTAACATCATGAAACGTGATTATTTAAATAGACTGGTCTGTTCTGCCACCTCAGGATTTCTTGTGCGTCATGCATCTCTCAGCTAACACACCTGGATCTCTGTTGGTTTCCCTGAGTGGTGTCAACGCTGGCCCTCCCCAGACTGTCTCCTCCAAATGCACTTAAGCCGTCCCATGCTGTGGACAGAGCTCCAGTGACGGAGCGGTGAGACAGACAGCTGCTGGTGTCATGGACTCCTCGCTCGGGGCCCACAGCTGAGGGCTGATGAAGAGAGTCAAAATGAATTGCCCAACGTTCAATGTCATCAGTCTGTGGAGGTTACAGGATTGAGAGAAACGACTGTGTGACAGAGTACTGGGCAGGGGATCGTATTACACCAAATCTGTTCATGGTGAGAGGAGTTTACTTGGCTGTTGATCTCTTTGTCATGTTGTCGGCGTAGTTTGGCCTCTTCTCTCTGCTTGTCCAGTTCCTGCACCCAGCGTCTCTGCTGTTCCTGTCTCTGAGCATTGAACAAGTCCTCCACAGGAGCCGCTTCCTGCACAAATCAAACATCATGTAAGTTACTCGACTACCTGCAGAGTCATTACCAGGGGCATTAGTTTGAGTTGAACCTCACCCCCACTATAAAGGCAGAGCGGATGGCAGCAGGGAGCTCTCGTTGAGTCTGGGCTGGAGCTTTGCGGTTTGAGCTCTCCGTTCCAGCAGCCCTCCGTGAGCTCGGCCCGTCCTGCTCCAACACATACAGTAATATCTCAAACACTCAGTCCCACATGCTGTTTAAAGGCATAATCATCATGTTACAGTGACATGGTGTGATTATTCTCCGATTTTTCAATAAAGTGTGGTCACATATTTATAGCAATAGCAAACAATACATTGCATGGATCAAAATGATCCACTTTTTTATGCCAAAAATCATTAGGAAATTAGGTAAAGATCATGTTCCATGAAGGTATTTTGGACATTTTTGACTGTAAATACATCAGAACTTAATTTGTGGATAGTAATATGCGTTCGGGACTTTGGGGCGATTTTCTCACAATATTTAGATTTTTTTGCACACTCAGATTTTCACTTCTTTTTTTTCTGTTGTAAATCAGTACCATACATCAATGGAAAGATTATATACTCAGCTTTGATGTAAAAAAAAATAAATTTTTAAACATTTTTTCAAAACCTTATGACTGATTTTGTAGTCCAAGGTCACATTTATAGCTGTTAGCTGATAAAATTGGATTTATTTGATAAATTATTTGTTCATGCTAGCTCACAGTGCACTAACAATGTTAACAAACACAGCTTGTGATTTTAATAATGCATTAGCAAATGCTTAATTAACATCAGCTAAGATTAATAAATGCTGTAGAAGTATTGTTCATGCTTAGTTCATGTTAACTAATAAACTGTAAACTGTAAAGTGTTACCAAAAAAACACATATAACTTAACTAGTCTTTAGATTTTTATAATGCACCCTCATTTCAAATAAAATGCACTTCTATTAACAGCCAGATTTGTCCTCTCAGTGCTGACAGTAAAACAGTGCTGTATATTTTATATATTTATTTGGGACACCCTC
>JAUMHR010000082.1:13675311-13686418 GCA_032361145.1 Enteromius fasciolatus
ATATATATATATATCAATATATTTGCGCATCTTGTCTGCCTGTTCTTTGATTGAAAACTGGCTTTACTGACTAGATGCACATGAATATATCGAATGATATACTGTATATCACACAGCAATAATTGCTAATGTTACGGGAGATTTTTTATTTTAAATGAATGCTGTTCTTTTGAAATCTCTATTCATCAAAAATTAGAAGAAAAAAATGTATCAAGGTCTCCACAAAAATATTAAGCAGCACAACTTATTGAGAACATTTATAATGTTAGTGTTTTACTGTCTCATCATTTTTTTTACCTTCACATTTTTAATAAAAAAGTGCAGCTTTGCTGAGCACTCACTTCCTTCAAAAACATTGGAACTGTAGTGCATTTTTAGAAAAAGGATTTAAATATTAATGCACGCACTATTCATGCACATGAAAATACAAATGTCCCCTTATAGAGACAGTAAAAAAGTGACCATTTATGGTACTGAAGTTTAAGCACATCTACGTATGTAATTTTTTAAACGGTCAAATAAAGTGCATTAAAAATTAAAGTGCCCCTATTATGCCTTTTCAAATATGATCTTTTATGCAGTGTGTCATGTAGCTGTAAGTGAACATAAACTGCAAAGTTTTGGCGCCACCAGTGCATGATAAATAAAGTTATTGTCTATAAAAAATTTTTTTAAAAAAAAGATTCGACTCACATTCGTCAGCAATTCAAATCTTTTTCTGTTACAGCCACATGTTACGAAGTAACATATTTGCATAGTGTTCAACGACATTCTACATCGCGAACAACTTGTCCCACAAACAAACAGTACAATTTCCACAAAGTTTCGATTTCCGACACGCGCTGTTGCCATAGACCAATCATAAAGGACTGCGCCATCTGACCAATCACAGCAGTGAGGGCTCACGAAAAGGAGGGGTTTAGACAGACTGATTCTTCAAGCTGCTTCACACGAGTCGATTACGAATCATTTAGAAATGGGGTAAAATTAAATCTATTTTTGGAGAAAACTGAAGTGTTTTTAAAATGTGACACCCATAAAGCAATATTAGCAACCTTTAAAATGGCATACTAGAGGCACTTTAAACAATATTCACAATGTTCCTTTGACAATATTCATATTGCCTAGCCCTTCTAACAACCTAGTACAATACCCAATTCCTGCTGCCTTTTCCTGCAGACTTTTTATATAAGGGAGAAGAGTGAAGATCTATGTTAAAGCCCTGACACCATGTGAAAGGAGCTTTAGCTGAATGATAGCTCTGCTCTGGTTAGAATTAATGTAAAATAAGCATTAGAGCGGCTCTTACACTCCCCCTGATAAAACAGCCCATAAATTCATTATCCCTGTGTGTGTGGCTGTGATTAGTGTACAAATAATTATATGCCAATAAATTTCAGCTTGCCCCTGAAAGTGACATATTTTGGTCTTGTTAAGGTCTTGGCACGATCATGCGCTCTCTCACAGAATATCATGCAACAATAAACACTAATATCTCTCCCCACACACACGTAGGGTCTCAGGGCAGGGATAACTCTTGCAGCAGTGTGGAATGTTCCTGGCTTTGGGGGACAGCGGCTCTTTAAGCACCCACATGTGCATCTGCGGAGAGTCTCCTGCTCGCTGATGAAGTAGCCACTTCAAACGGCTCAGAGAAAATTAGCTTATCTCAATTCAGTTGGGACCTGCCCCTCTCCTTTTGCGCAGACATACACAAGAGAACCATAAAAACACAGACAAGCTTAAAACTACAAGCATGAGATATAGACCCATGAGTACACTACTTCAAAGACAAGAAAAGCTAAAGGGAACTAAAAACAATCCCTTCACACACAATGGATCGTGTGCACACACATGTTGGTTTCAAAATAAAGAACATCTCATAGAGAGATGATGATGTTGGACAGAATTCAAATCCAACCCTTAGTCATCACAGTTAGTAGTTGATATGATTAGATATGCTGAAAAATATTATTTGGCTGATGTATGAGGATGTTATAAATTGTGAAGACCACATTAGATGTCATAAAGTCAGTTTTTAACACATTTAATCTATGAAGACATTTTCAAAAAAAAAAAAAATACATCTATACCTGCACACACACACACACACACAAAGTAAGGTTATATGGATATTACTGCCATTAATCAATTAGTCATCTTGTTTTTATTACTTTTCACTGCCTTTTTTGGAAAGAAGTTAACACAATGCAAGGATGCTTTAAACTGATCAAATGTCACAGTAAACACATTTATAATGTTGCAAAATAACCGCTATTCTTTCTTCGTATACATATATATAAATACATACAGTTGTGTTCATAAGTTTAGAATGCGCAAAATGTTAGCTCAAAAAACAAAATAAGAGGTATCATGAAAATTGCATGTTATTTTTTATTTAGTACTATCCCGAATGAGCTATTTCACATAAAAGATGTTTACATATACTCAACAAGACAAAATAACAACTGAATTTATAAAAAGGACCCCATTCCAAAGTTTACAAGCATATCTGAAATCACCAAAACAAATGCGCCCCTACCCCAAAAGGGTCTCGCCCCTATTTAATAGCTCCTCCCCACACATATGTAGCCTATGCAACCCAGGCAATGATTAGTTCTGTGAAACAAAGCAGAACCAATGTAACACCGTCTACACAAAACACGAGCAGCACAACAAAATACTATAGAAGTCATTAAAATCAGTGTGATGCTGTCTACACCAGACGCGAGCAGCACGATTTTCTATTCATGTCTTGCTGTTTCTATTTATGATACACGTTTGTTTTGGTACTCGGCCCCCGACCCTGCTTTCGAAAGCATTTTTGAAAAATCGTTTGCCCTGTCTTTAACTGCTGCTCCATTTGAAGACAGGTGATGGATATTTACTGCTAATCAAAGACCCAGATTTACTGATGAGATGCGCATGACTAAATTGTGCGATATATTGACCAGCTCTGATATGCAGGGCGGGCCATTTATATGGATACACCTTAATAAAATGGGAATGGTTGGTGATATTAACTTCCTGTTTGTGGCACATTAGTATATGTGAGGGGGGAAACTTTTCAAGATGGGTGGTGGCCATGGTGGCCATTTTATGGTGATTTTGGGGTCCCTGAGATGTTTGGACATGCTCTGATATTTGTGATTATTTCAACTACTTATAACATACTATTGACCAACACATAATTGTTTTTGTATACAGCAGAAACTGTGCTACAATAATATGTGACCAGGATGGATGTACATGTTTGCATTTTTTGGAAAACAAAATTTATGCGTGGTTACTAAGTTTTGGGAAAATGAAACTTTCTAAAATAAGGCCATCCAAGCCATAGTGAATGGTCCTGAATAAGAATTAAGAGTAACCAGCCTATATGTTAGAATATTTACTTCAGAATGATGTGAAAATCATTTCAATTACTTATTCACAGAAAAAAATATATAGTGTTTTAAATTTTAAAAGACATGTTTTGAGGCTGAATGCTTGTATGCGGGGGCGTGATAACGGCCATTAATATTCGGTGATTATCACCTAAAGAGACAAAGACCACTCCCCATTGGGGCCATTAATGGGCCATTAGTGAGACTGACAGGTAAGGCAGGTTAGAAAGAATGGGAGGAGATTGAAAAACAGTTTTTTAAAATGATTTGTTTTTTTTTATTTACAACACAGTATAATTAAAATATACACAATAAAGGTCAAAGACACATTATTGAGCACAGAGCTACAGATATGTGAACAGACTTTGAGTCATTAGTCTGCAATCCTATTAATGAATGTGCTGACATTACTGAAGCTGCATGTCCTGTTGTGGCTTCAGGCAAAATACATATGACGGGACCATAACATATACTGAAAATAAAATTAAGACCTCATGACTGAATATGAAAGATGGCAATTGGCCAACTTTTTCAGTAAATCAGCAATTGACCATATGCAAAACCAGATGTGGAGCGCCTTTTCTTTACATTATCAATTCACAATCTGAAGTAAAGTATTGTTTGTCTAAGAGGACCAGACATCCACATACATTGTTTAAGGAATGACAAATGTAAGTTTAAAGAATTATGCAAATTGATTAGTTAAATTGTTCCATGACTCATGGCTAGCCTATAACCAATGTCAAAAATAGAGCTGTGCATTAAGTGATTAAAACTAAATTCAGAGTAACAAAATTAGAGCAGGAAGTATGTGTTGGCTGAATATATTTAGCAATATTTACAGTTAAAGATCAAATTTAAAAGTCCCAAGCATTTTTGCAATGTGTTCACTGTCAATGTTAATTTCAATGCAAATTGTTGTTGATGTACAGAAACTCCAAAACCCAAAGTGAGCATTAAACCTGATCAGCATGTATTCAAAGGAGACACAGTGACTCTCAGATGTGACATTGATGCTGAAGGAGTCACTAGCTGGCAGTACAGCTGGTATAAAGACGGTTCAGACAGTAATTTCAGTGAACTACAGGAACACACATTCAGTCCTGTTACTGAGTCTGAAGCAGGTAAATACTCCTGTTATGGAGCAGAGAGAGGAGGATCACACAGATCACAACACAGTGATGAAGTTACGCTGACAGTATCAGGTGAGTTTGATCATCTCTTCATAAACAGACACAATGTTACTTTTGTTACATTTTTTAAATCAGTGATTTATAATTTTTAGTTTTTGTCTATCAAAAATAAGGGTAAGCCTTTATTTTGATGGTCCCTTTTGAACAATCTGTTGACAATAAGTAGCTTTGCACCTACATGTCAACTAACTCTCATCAGAATATTAGTACACTCTGTAATTAATATATGTTAACTCTTTATTGTGATGGTCTCCCAAAAGACACTCTACTGACTATAAGTAATTTTACATATCAACCTATTCTAACCCTAACCCTACCAGTCTACTAATACTCTGCTAGCACTGTCACGATTCGGCTGCCGGCGATCGCTCTTCAGCGAGAGACACAGATTTCAAAGAGGCAGGAGTTCTTAATAAAGAGCATTTATTCACACACAGAGCTGAACAAGACAATCCCGAACGCAGTACAACACTCATAACATATTAACGACGGACAGGGGAGACAATGGGCAAGAATTTATGCACTGACTACTTCACAACACCTGGACAAACATGGCTAGGAACCAATACACGCTAAGGGTCGGGTCGGGTCGGGGCGGGGCTACAAGAGGCAGGCACACATGAGGAACCAAAATGAAGACAATAACAGAAAGCACGTAGACTAATGACATCGTAACACAAAACTAGAAAACAACAAAACTAGTAACAAACAAAACACAGACAAGGCACGCCTGGGGGCATGACATAGCCCCCTCCCTAGGCACGGATTCCAGACGCGCTAAACACAGAAATAAAACAGAAACAGTCTTAAGGGCGGGGCTGACGGTGGAGAGGCCCACTTGGACCAAGCAGGAAATGGAGAAGTCCTCCAAGGCGGAGCAGACGGTGGCGAGGCCCACCTGGGCAGCTCCAATGACTGTGCCCTCCGGGGCCTTTCAAACAGAGACTCAGGATGTGGTAACTGAAACACAACCAAGGGCTCACAAGGTGCGGGCCATGGCAAATCACAGTTGACTGTAGGCTCAAACAGTTCAGGCCAGGGAATGTCATAGTCAAAAAGGGCCTCAGACTCTAATAAATCACAGTCAATCGGAAGTTCACACATTATAGGCTCTGGGCTATCGAAGTTAGCAAAAGGCTCAGATCCCCATCCTTTCCTGATTCAAAAAGGTCAAGACATGGTGACTCAACAGTATGTTTAACAGACAAATTAGCGTCGTTAACAAGTTCAGGAAGCTCCAAACATGAAACAGTCAACTCACTGTATTCAACAGAACCTATCGACTTTAGACGTGGAAACTCACAGGGCGGTTCATTGTCCGCGTCAGGAGAAAATGGCACACTGGGCCGTAAGAGCGGTTCGACGTCCACGTCCGGAGAAGACACAATCAGTCCTGTTACTAAGTCTGATGCAGGTAAATACTTCTGTTATGGAGCAGAGAGTGGAGGATCATGCAGATCAAACATCAGTGATGCAATTACACTGACAGTATCAGGTGAGTTCAGAATGTTAATAGATCCGTGTGCATATGCCCTGTTGATTGGTTCATGTCTGTGGATCTGAAAGATGCTTACTTTTAGATCCAAATAGCATTCTTGATATTCCCTTTGATAGAGTGGCCTGTCAGTACATGGTCAATCCATTTGGACTATCCCTGACACCTTGCACTTTTACAAAGCACATATGCACAGCTCTTTTCACTCTGAGACAGATGGGAATCAGCTTTTTGAACTACCTCGATGACTGGTTAGTGGAAACTGAATCCGAATGGAAAATTACTGCACACAGGTTGTTATTGATCAATCACACAGAGGGTCTTTACTTGGAAAATCAACTTAAGTTTTCTGACTACAAGATAGTGAGTGATCTTTCTGGCAACAGTCATAGACTCCATAGAGCTCAGATTAGTTATAACTATTACAACTATTAGTTAATAATTGATGCCAGCTACAGCTCTCAATATAGTTTGGACATGATGTCCATTTTAAATTGTGCCCCACAGGGCACAATGGTGCATCTGGACCATATTTACACATTGCTTCCTTTTTGCATGATAGAGCTTTAGTCGGCATCTGCACATGGCACAGCAGATTGTGTGTACAGCCAGTGATTTCTGGAAGTATTCCTGGGCCTATTCAGCAATTTCAATGACAGAAGTGTGACAGTGAGTGATGCAGTGTCATCTGAGGGCCCTAAGACTTTATTTTGTTGTGTTATTAGCTTATGTTTCCTTTTAGATATTGTGTTGTGAGCTTACTGTATGTTTGCTTTTTAATTGCAATGTGTTGTGTGTTGCTGGGCCGCCATAGTGTTTCTTTCAGGCAGTATACAATCTGAAAAGGTTCACCAAGTATAAGGATCATTATGTACAGTTAAACTAATTGCTAATTATTAAAATAGTAGCTAGTTAAATAACTAGTTCAATATAAGTAAGCAACCACCAGAACTTTAAACCCACATAGCTATAAACACACTATTAACCACATTGACACTATTAAACACTCAATGAGCAAGCTTCATTAAAATTGAATTAGAATACTGTTTTTATTATGTCACCAATTACATTTTTACTATTTAAAAATGTCATGTTTCCTCTGTTTCTGTAGCTGGTGTGATTCTGGAGAGTCCTGTTCATCCTGTGACTGAAGGAGATACACTGACTCTACACTGTTTGTATCAACATTCAACCCCACCAAACCTCAGAGCTGATTTCTATAAAGATGGGTCACTCATCCAGAGTCAAACTACAGAGATGATCATCTTTAATATCTCAAAGTCACATGAGGGTTTCTACTACTGCAATCACCCAGAGAGAGGAGAGTCCCCCAAGAGCTGGATCTCAGTCAGAGGTGAACCTGTAAATTAAACAGAAAAACTGTTAAAATGTTCATGCATTATTTACAGTACAATTGTAAATATAAAACGTATGATTCTCATCTTTAACAGCCCTTGACCCTCTCTATTCTATGATAATTGGAGTGACTGCAGGACTGCTTGTGACATTTTTGATTGTTGTCTTGGTCCTGCTGTGGTGCTACAGAAAGTACAAAGGTTCATCTTCTGCAATATTAAAATTCAGTGAAACATTTGTGGAAACTAACTGTTTGTATACTGCATAAGTTGCAACATCCAAAAAAGTAATTGATCAGGTTTGGATATGGTGAGGTGGTGAAGATTTAGGTGTTATGATTAATAACACTGGTATTTTCAAAATCTATGCATAAAGGAGATTAAAAGTCAATTGTGTTTGTTTGTTTTGTTTTTCCTGAGAATGTTTGCATGAACGTTTTATGTTTAATTAGGTGGATGGACTCCCACTAGTGTCAGTCAACAGAAGAAGAATAACAGTCACACATCAGAGAACCACCAGACTGAAGGGACCTACAAAACACTGCAGTCCGGTCAGTCTGAGTTATGACCTGAGATTAAAGCTCAAAATATATATTTGTTTAAAGAGTAAACTAGTGCACACACACAGTCGTACATGTTTCTGTTTAAATTATACTCCATTTGATGTGTACTGTATGTGTACACAGGTGGTCAGCCATACTGTGAGGTATTTTCTTGACGCCTTGAATTCTGCGGCATTTTTGGGGATTATTTACTGATTTTTGCATACCTAAAATGAGAGCTGAAGAGGTTAATTCAGACATACTGTATCTGGGTATTTATACTTTCCCATTGTTGCCATCTTCTGGCCAAAATAATTACTGAATGCACCTTTATGTACAAACTATCTACAAAAACAGACAACAAAATCAGCTGTGAAATTTGCACTTTGCAAAATTCTAAGTATACTTAGTTGGCCTTGTAACCCAAAGGTTGTGGGTTCGAGTCCCAGGTCCGGCAGGGATTGTGGGTGGGGTTAGTAAATAACAAGTGCTCTCTCCGCCTTCAATACCACGACTGAGGTGAGACCCTTGAGCAAGGCACCGTTCCCCCAACTGCTCCCCGGGCGCCGCAGCAATGGCTGCCCACTGCTCCCGGTGTGCGTGTGCCTGGTTGTTCACTTCCTTTCCTCCACTATGAACTGCATACATTATGAAGATCTATTGTTTACATCAAAATAGTTTTTTATTCTGATTCACAAGTCATTTTTTTCCTTGTTCCATGGATTTTGCTGATTGAATATCAGTGAGCAGGGCCAAGACAGTAAATTAAATTGTCAAATAATCAATGAAATTTAGATTTTTCATGTAACGTTAGTCATGATTTTTGATTATTTCATGAAGTTTATATCAAACCATTTTTAGTAACTTGATTTAATACAAGTGTCTTTTGTCTGTTTTTCATTGTAGGTAGTGTAAATGTTCCTTCTGAACTTACCTATGCTGAGTTTGAACTAAAGTCTACAAAGAAAAAGCAAAAAAGCAAAGGATACAACGGTACACCATGACAAAACAATTGTAAAAATGATGTACATTAAAGACCTCTAGCGTAAAATTTACATAATATTATATTGTTGCTAATGAAGATGTTTTCCTACTCTTGGCATCTTTATAGGCAAAACCACTGAGAGTTCAGATATTATGTACACCAGACTATAGTTGTAAACACAACAAGGTGAGTGTCAGAAAAACAACATTAATCACAATATAGAAACTAAAGTAAAGGAACTAAAGCACATGAAAATGTAATAATGAAAACCTATGTGAATGTTTGATTATTTTCAGTTTTCCCTACTGGATCTAACAATTTGACATATATGCTGAAGTTAATCAAATAGAGGAGAAACTTTCAATCCCTATATATATATATATATGTATGTTTGTGTGTGTGTGTGTGTGTGTGTGTGTGTGTGTGTGTGTGTGTTTCTAGCTATGATCAGAAATTGTACACAGTAATAGATAGAATAAACTATAATTTTGTTACTTTACTGTAATCTTATTCTATTACATCTTCATTATTGTAATAGTTAATAGTCTTTTTTATGATTATTATTGAAGTTCTAGTCAACAGAAACTGTTACAAAACTGCCTGGAAGAGGAGCTTTAAAACTTGCCTCAAGATGGGTTTTGTGCAAACAGCAATAAAAAGTACCCACAGTTAATATTCTGCTGGATCTTTAATGTTTGGGAGTGTATTTTTTTGCCAGAGATCCTGGACATCTTTCAGACACATGGCATCATGGTTTCCATTAAATACCAACACCGTCAGGACAGTGATCCAAAACAATCTAAATCGACACTGAAATGTTTGCCAATGTTTGTGTAGGGCATTATTTTTTTTCACACTGCTCACTGTCATGACCTGACAGCTTTTTACATTTAAATTCTATTCGTCTGTTGGTGTGCAACAAAACCAACATTAAGCCCCATCATGTCTGATTGATCTTTTCCACCAGATAACAACAAATGCTACGTATCTGCAGAAATGTGCTGATCTAAACTTGCTCTTGAGACAATCGAATCCTAAGGCTACTGAGAATTTACATTTAGAATGATTAATCATTCTGATATTGTGACACTCGCAGTGTGAGCTTATTGTGAATTCAGTATGTTGAGCAGATTCAGTGGAGGCAGTTTAAATATCGGTCACCAAGGGACATGTTACTCCGCACTGAAAAAATGTTGGCACTTAAGGATTTGTTGTCTGTGCTGTACACTTGTGTTCTGCACTCAATGTGGAACATTTGCACTGGGGAAATGATGAGTGGTCTCTGTAATTGCTAATCACATTCACTCAAATGATAATATGTACAGTATAAGGTCAGTAAGCACGGTGACTGTGCTCTGTTAAGAGTGCCAGCTCTTGCCGGCTCAAGTGTAGAATTACAGTAGTTGTTAGCAACTGATTGATTGCTTTGAAATATATTGCTCTCTGTGTTTCAGGGTGTCAAGCTTTTCAAGGGAAATGGAAGAAGAGGTCAAGAAGCAAAAAAGGAGACAACTCCACAGTTTCAAATTATCAGATATTAAGCCATTCTTGATCTGCTGTAAATGAGCAACAGTAATACTGACGCTTATCAAGAACCACTTAAAAAAAAAAAAGCACCAATTAAAATTTTTATGCATTTAGTTTTACCACCATTTCTCATTCTGCATGAAGCACTAATAAAACAAGATCTGAAAGCCACATGAGCTTCTTTTCACACTTTGTTTTTTCTTTCTAAATACATCCTCTTTCACCTTAAGGTCTCTCAGTTACATATCAGTGCACGATAAAGCTACAACTTTCTGAAAATATGTATAAGAAAAAAAAAAAAGAATAACAAATTTAACTTACTGCCACTAGTGAAACATACTGTACAGCGACCAGTGTTGTCTCATTTTCTAATTTGAGTTGGTTCTTTTAATGTATATACATACATAAATTAAAAAAAAAATGCAATATGACTGTAAGACATTTACTAAGCAAATGACTCTTGAGATGATTGTTTTTAATACAACCTGATCTCACAGAATTGCGTGAAATAACCACGCACTCTTAATGCATAATTCCGTGTTCCGAAAATTGCGTGATACTAACACGTAAAAGATTACAATGTAATTCAGTGACAGGCATCAGCCGTGATCCACTCACGGATTA
>JAUMHR010000082.1:13721287-13734761 GCA_032361145.1 Enteromius fasciolatus
CTATTGCGCATTTACAAAAATTCGCTTACTTGCACCTGTGGAAAAATACAGTGGATAATTGGGCATGGTAAAAAAAATCGAGGGAAGCGAGGAAAAAACACCTCACTTCTGAAGCAAATCATACTAGTTTTTTGGCTCAAATTAATTTGGTTGACAAGTCGTCAATTGATGTCTAGCATAAAAACTGTCCTGAAGCAAAGCTGAGAGTCAGTGCTGTAGAATACCTACACCTGATGGCTTTAAATTGGAGATCCAGCTGTGTGCGACACCAACTATCCATCAATCAGTGATTTCCCGGAGCGGTGGTCCAACCCCCAAATGACTCAAATGGCCTTTTCTCCGGGGGCTCTCCAACGATGAAGACCGCACCTGCTAAAGCCTCATTACCGACCATGAGCTTCATCATGAGTTGACAGAAAATCTCTACACATCTCCTTTCATTGCCCGAGTCCACCATCACTCCTTCTCCTCCTTCGCAATAACGGAAATGTCCATCTCCACTTTAACGAAGGCAACTGCGGATCAAGTTAAATAATTCCCAACAAGCTCCCATATTTCTCTCCTTACTCTAACTTACCATTCATCACATTCCTTCCCATTTGTACCGTCATCCAATTATTTCCCTCGCTGCTGTATTTTTAATAAGCCATTACTGGTGAATGTATTCTTAATTTTTTCAAATGGTACTTAGAAGAGGCTTTTAATTCCCATCGTTTGAAACTGCTCACATATTAATAATAGTGATTTCAGGCGTGAGCGTCCTGATTTTTTTTTCTTTTTTTCTTTTCTATTTCAGTTTTTTTCACGTAATTACACAGCACTTTAAATCACCCCATGGCCCTCGTATCTTGAATGCAAACTGGCACTTCAAACTGCTGCTGTTAAGGTCTCAAAAGAAATAAACAGGCTTGTTTTCACAAATGCATCCGTACTGACAGCACTCCACAATATTCCCATTACTGAAGAATAAACTGCCTTGAGTTAACATAACTATAGATTTGATTCCAGATATAGGATACAAATAAAACAGCACTCGTAAGAGAAAAACAAATGTGAGAAATCAGTTTTGCAGCCATTCAGCTTAAAAATATTTTGTGAGATGTGAACATGTTAGCTGTAGCGGCCTTTCAGAGTGATTTGCGTATCATTTGTGATTCTCCTGTCAGATTTAAATGAAACATGTTTTTGAAATGTGGTGTTAAGAAACACTTTTGGAGATTTGAATTCTTCCATATTCAAGTAAATCATTTAGAACTAGCTAAAAATAAAAAGCTACTTGCGGATATAGCCAAGATGGCCGCCAAGTGAAATGACTTCCCCTTGAGGGACTTTGAAATGGATTAAGATTCAGAATAAGATAACTATTTAGACTGATATCATGAATAAATATTTAAGACTAAGATAATGTTTTTGGGTAGCATACAGCAAGCCGTAAGCTTCATATACGTTTGTATATCATTGTTTGTCATTTTAATAGCCATAATGAACGCATCAATGGATATAATGCTACAAGTAATGTTCAAACAATTATTTTATGTGTTTTGAGAGAGAAAAAAATAAATTTTTAAAGATATAATTTAAAGATGGTTAAAGCCTAGATGATTGGATTAAAACCATCTTTGTTTCCCATGAGCAAAAACAAGTAACAAAAGCCAATGAATTGCATTATAATGTATTCCAGACCTCCTTAATTAAGTTCAACTGTATCTCTCCTTGGATTTACCTTGCAAGTTTGAAAACAAAAGCTTCGAAAGCCTAGAGAGAATGGAAATGTTGACAAGCACTGGTTTTATGAGTCACAGCACTGTGGCAGCGCTCTAACAAACCTGACCATCACCTCCAATTATTTCCCACAAGTTGAGCAGATACTTTTTCTTGGCAACAGCCCAGGATTCCACTGCTGTTAACAAGCCAGTGAGAAAGCCAGCTCCCCTGATTACCAAACATGTTTGCCTTTGGCTACTTTGCTTTTATTCACTAATGATGTATTGTACATTCTTGGTCTTCAATGGTCTAGAAAAGCAAATGCATTTTCTTAACTGCTAAGCTATTACAATTTAAGTTGTTGCTCAATCTATGTTTGTGTCTGTTCTCATTTAAATTCTAGTTTTATTTAAATGAATTACTGCTGTGAAAGATAATATTTTAAATCAATACTGCTAATGAGAATGCTAAAATTATTATTTGCTTTTTGCTCTAATATTTGCTCATACATTTAGGCGTTTGCATGACACAACCAGTTAAATATGTATGGCTTTTGTGACATAATATATCATTAGCACATGATATAGCAATGCACTTGCAATGTGAAGCACTTAGTTTAGGCCAGCTCTGTCTCTGAATAATATTACCTAGAGGAAGCATGAGCATGTTCTTCACAAGATTTTTAAATTGCCTATGTCCCCTTTTCCTTTCTTCAAAGTACCACGAGAGCTAGAGAGCATAGCAGACGGCTTCAAGCTTTCGAACTGCTCTCGCAGTACTTTAATGTCATACATCGACCGATCGGCTCAGTGGAAACAACCAACACCTGGTTATTTTAGGCAATTTAGGAATCCTGTGCCGAACATGTCCCCGGGAAGTGGCACGTCTGGTCACCTTAATGCATAAGGGAAAAAAGTATAGGACCCAAAATGGAACCCTGCGGAACACCATAAGAGATTTGAGCACAGGAGGGGAAACATTTCCCTACATGAACAGAAACAGTTCTCTCCTTGAGGGAAGAGGCAAAAGATTCCAGCACAGGCCCCCAAAACCCAACTAGAGTCTTCAAAAAAGCATGTCATGATCTACTGTGTCACATGCTGTATTAAATCAAGATTAAAATGCAGCTAGAACACAAGTTCTGGAAAAACACAAGTCACCATCAAAACTTGCAAGTTAAATTGTCATGGTTGCTAAAGCATACAATATGTGCTTATCACACCTTTGCTTTTGTGAACACTAGGTGTAGTGTAGGTGGTATGTTCATTTAAAATGTGATAGCAATAACTTTTTTAACACCACTGACTGGACTTTTTCATTTCCAAATAATATAATTAACAATAAAATCTTTATTTTAGCAGTACATTCATACATGATTTCTATGAATCTGAGCCATGATAATAAGTTTGCCAATACACTTGCCATTATAAACTGTTAGGCTGCAGCTTTTTCTTTTTATGTTCTGCTTTTATTGCTTTGTCTCATTGACAAACCATTATAGCCCCCTCATTCCATTATTTCCCATAATGCATTACTGCAGACCTTGCACAAACCGATCATCGCTCTGCCACAATTTCTCTCTCTCTTCTCTCCCGCTGTCTTCTGTGCAATCCTCTACATCATCACCTTGGGAAGCAGGCCGGGCCAGCAGTCATCTCACTTCCTTTCCTCTGCTCCTTTCCCCTGTTCTTAGGCGTTGTGATATTCTAATTAAACCTGACGCACCTTCATGTTTATGCATGTGCACATCTTCCATTGGCTTCCCACGTGCATCTGAGGAGAACTGCATGCTAGCATGCCAAGTAGCATTGTTGTCTCTTTGTTTCTGTCATTTTTCCTCTCTGACATACATACATATATATACACACACACACACACACATATATATATATATATATATGCACCTCTTCTCACTCCACTTTTCTCATTCTCCTTTTAAGATGTGACAAAAAGCAAACGCTTTCTGAAAGCATCTCTTCCCACAAAAAAAAAAATCCTGAAAAGAGGTGCAATGGGTTGCCAAGTCCTCCCCACATATACTGAAGAGCACCTCCTCTTTGAGAGGACTGAGAAATTGTTCTCAGAAGATCATTTCACACTGAAACTACTGCTGCCAAGAGTATGAGACGTGTTTATTGCTGGCTGAAAGAAACCTGATATTACATTGAGAGGTGTAGTTCTTTGGTCTTGATGTAAAAGCAATGGATGGACCATTATTGTAATATTACCGATCATGAAAGACATCATAGCAGTAAATCTTTCAATTTAGTGGAGCCAGGATATGCTAACAGACTATCAGTCAGAGCGTTCACTACATTAAGATGTAAGTGGATGGATACAGTTACAACTTATAAACCATAAAATAGCAGATCAACCTCAATCTCATACAAATAGACCGTTTCAAGCATCTAAAACCAAACCAAGTCTAAGTCCAGCCATATTAAATGCCATTTGCAGTATAAACGGGATATATTTTTTAAGTTGAAAAAGGAGAGTTACATTTAATGTGAATGATTGTAGCAATTAACAGTAACCAAAGCCTGTTGGATTTACTTTAAAAAGCCCTATTCAAAAAACAATATTGCTATACACAACAATGTACTCCTGAATGTTAGAAATCCTGTAATGTCCAATGTCTCGCCAGTCAATCAATAATGCAAGTTTGGGGTGGGACTACTTAATTATTTGACCAATAGAACACAAGAACAGGTGCAAGGTTCAGTTAGGATTTCTAAAAACTCTGTTTTTAATATATTGCCACAATTTCATATATAAGCATGAAGAGAATTCTTGTTCCTTCATGTTTTCGTGTCTGCATGAGAGCAAAAGCAAAACGAGACCAGCAGTACTGCAGCCCACATCTGTGCACTGTACTTGAATGCCATCAAGTGGCAGCTGGGCCTTTTCTCCCTTTGTCGTGATGTCATTTCTCCTGAGCTTTTGTGCAAATGTTGAATGCTGCTATAAGACACTAACAACCACACGCAAATCTGAAAAATGAGACAAACAAGACGCTTCCTTGCTTCCTCGCGCTTCTGTCAGAGGGGGCTGGGGTAATTTTAGAAAGATAATCTCCCTAAATATGATTAAAGATTATACAACAAAGAACCATATCAATTCTATGGAATGCAAAGTTTCCGTATGAAGCTGAAAACAGAACGAATGCTGTTGACTTACTGCGAAATGGATCCGGAAACTGGTGTGCCAGAATGTCCCTCCCTACACCTTCTTTCATCATCCTGAGGATCCAACATGAGACACCACATACAGCGTCTAGAGTAAATCTAAAAAACAGTGGGAAGTAACAGATTGTCAAGGTGAATTAACAAGAGTTTACACTTCATTTCCTGATGAGGAAGATGGCAGAACTGTAAAACGACTCCTGGGGTTTTCATTAATTATGTAGTCTCCTCCCTTTCATCAAGCTTCACGTTTGATAGATAGATGCGTGAATGCAGTCGTAACAATGAGCAGGGACAATCAGAAGGCTGTTGACTCGAATGTGTTTTTGTTCACCTGCGGTGGGGAGTCAAAGGGCTGGGGAGTTTAATTCCACCTGTGAAGATGGAAAGCGTAATTAAGTCGGCAGGATTGATTAGCACCTTGTTCCAGTATTCCCTTGTTTTTGTGTGCATTCCTCAGGAGCAGACTGATTTATTCTGGGAGGGGAGAACCGTTGGACTTGAAGCATGGGCGTAATTAACCGCTTACAACATGCTTGACTTTTCCAACTGCCAAAACAACCGCCTTTCCTCCTAGTTTGAAGAGCCGATGTCTTGCTCATCATGCTGTTCAGCCATAACAAAGCCTGAGGAGAGTGAAGAAAGTCTGGAGTTGTTATGAGAGCTTACAGCTAGGCCTTCTTTCACTAGTTGACTTGCATTCCAACTTTTGAACCCAAATTCAACTCATATTTAATGATGAATGACACTGACGTACAAGCACAAAACACTGATTGTAAGCCAAAAACTATAAACTGGTTATTCAAATCTGATTTGTTAATCACAATGTAGTTCCGGGTTGACCCTCAGACAACTCGGCAAAATCTGCGTTTGTCTACCCTCAAACTTGTACTGTGGCGCAATATTGGAATAAGTGTACTGTTTATAAAGTTATTGTCTCTCCCTTTCCTATCCGCCTTCCCAAGTCAGCCTTGCAGAGGCTTCTCCTATCCTCTCCACAGAGGCCTTCCCGCTCCCGCCTCCACAGAGGCAGCCGCCCCCTCCACTAAGGCATCATCCCAACCCAACTCCGCTGTTCCCCTTCCTTCCTAACCCCGCTGCTCCCCTCCCCTTCTTTCCCAAACCAGTGGTCGCCACCTTCCGCCTCAGCTGAGGACGCTTACCTCCGCAGAAGTGTCTTCCCCGCCTCCGCCGAGGCTCCCCACCTCAGCTACCGCCCGCCCATTCACAACTCTGCAGGGCCCTTTCTTCTCCTCCCACCCCTGCAGAGGCCACCTTCATAGCTGAGGTTGCCCCAGCCTCCGAAGAGGACCCACCACCCACCCTCTCTTCTCTCTGTCCTTCGCTGTTTTTGGGCGCCTGTTTGGCAGCTGTTCTCTAAGCCTTTTTGGGGGGCACGCAGGGTTCGAGCTTGACTCTGAGCCACTCCCTCATTTAGGACTCTCGTTACTAGGTCTCGGGGTTCACCGAACTCCCGGCTCGCCCCCAACAGCTCGCCAAACATGCTTTTACTATCATTGAGGAAGTGCAAACTCGTGAAATGCAGTTTATAAACCAATTTCGGGAGAAAGCGCGTAAGAAACTCAAATCAGCTGTCACCAATCTTCAATCAGCACCGCCCCCATCGCAAGCCAATCCAGTTGCTATTTCTCCACTATAAATAGGCCAGTTTCCTTCCCTTCCACATTTTGTTTTTGCATTTCCCTCCACCTCCCCTTCTCCACCATTCACTCCTTCCATGGGGGGCACGCAGGGTTTGAGCCGGACTCCAAGCCACGCCCTCATTTTGGGCTCTCGTTACTAGGGCTCGGGGTTCACCAAACTCCCAGCTGGCCCCCGACAGCTCGCCAAACATGCTTTTACTATCATTGAGGAAATGCGAACTCGTGAATTCAAAATTCATGGTGATTAACAAACAATAACAAAGCAAGGGAAACAATGGGTAACAAACCCTTCACAATAAGAGTCCTTAACAGAGAAACAGACAGGGGAGCACATATACAACAGTTTGTGGTGGAGTGCCTCCTTTTTTCCCAGCTGGAATTCATGACATCTATGGAGGTTCAGAGAGCTCTCAGGTTCCATCAAAAATACCTTCATTTGTGTTCTGAAGATGAATAAAGGTCTTAAGGGTTTAAAATGACACACAAATTAATGAAATGAAGTTAAGATGGTTTTAGCGATTACAAAAACAACACTAAACGTTTCTTACTCTAGGTTTGGAAGTTTAATTGAAAAATTCAGAAGTATGTTATCCACAACCCTTGGCTGCAAAAAATGCGTTTGGTGAAAAGCTGAAAATGACAAGCTGTAGAAATATGCATCTCGCATGTAATCCTTTTGGAGCATTCAAAGCAGAAAACTGGACTTGCTTCATAGATTTTTTGGACACAGCAGACATGGACTTGAAGAAGTCTCTGATGAAGTCTCTCTAATACCCAATATAGTCCTGATATGTAGAACTATATGGTCAGTCCAGTCATGCAGGAATATGAAACAAAAGCAGATTAAACCATCCAACCTTTGAATTTTTGAAATCCAGGCAGTTGGCCTCTCTTAAATGGACTTTCAGACTGCTTTAATAATACTTCCTTTCTGAAAATTTCTATAAATGGGAAAGATGAATGATTCAAAGAAATTCCTTGGATCCAAATGCTTCAAGGATTCTCCCCATTTTTACATTTTGAAATGTTAATGAAAGTAAATGCTTACCTTTTTGAAAATCCCATATTCGGCTGGGGAGACTTTTTTTTATTCCTCATAGCCTGAAAAAAGCATAAATATGTATTTATGGTAATTAATGCATTGCTGAATCAAACTCAAACAGAAAAGCACTGAAAGTGTAGTGCTATATTAACTTACATTATTCAGATGCATGCTCTGTATTTACATTGTTGTCATTTTCCAAGAAAACACAGAAGTTGGGTCGTATATTCATTACTTGCTATCGATCGCCATATGACCTGACAGTTAAGTTAAACACTGACAGTAGCATTAGCATATGGTATGCACAATCCTTTTATATCCTATATAGACCTGTTTCTCATTCAGTGCCTTAGGTCTGGGTTTCCGACGCGATAAACCCATTTATATTTAAAATCTTTCTGCCTAATGTGTTGAATATTTTAATTGAAAAAATCATTTCAAAATAGTTGTTAAATCCAAAACTAAAATGTAATATATTTTTAGAACATTTTTCAGTCCTAATATAATGTCTGTAAAAATGTTGTCATGTTGTGTAACCATCAATATTTTTTTTTCTTAAAACAAATACTAACATTATAAAGAAATCTTAATATCATAAACCTAATACTATAAATGTTCTGTAAACATTGCTCCAAATTATCAAATTATCTAATATTTTTAACTTGATGAAAAAACATAAGAATTTAAGTTCATGTTGGTTGCATATACATGACATCATAAGAAATGTATTCAAATATTACTTATGTTTTAAGAAAAGAAAAAAAAAGGCAGACTACTTTACTTTCCAATCATTTCAATTATATTATTCAGACATTGAACCATATTCATAGAAGATCAGTACACTGTATACAGGTATGGATAATGGGTCATTTAAAACACATGCAAAGAAGGAAATAAAGAACAGAAAAATAAGTGCCATGCCACTGACCCATGTGCTCTTGCTTTTTGACATTTTAGATGGCAAGTATTGAAGGAAAAGGTATAAAGGAGTCATGTGACACATCTGATAAATTGCACTAATAAAAAAGGGTTATTGCCCAGGCTGTTTCTACCTCCCCAAGCAGTGTTTTTCATCTCCCAACCACTAAATAACGCACAGCACACATACCACGACACAGCATGTCTATTACTTTCAAATGTATCCCGACCCGGTTTGATCAACGGTTAAATGTAGCCCTTTATGACATAAATATTTCATGTGGCTCTTTATTAGCGAAATGGTGCAAAATCAGTTCCATTTCTCCTGTATTTCTTGTGGATAAGGTTTCAGCCACAGGTGGAAGGGTAAGTCGTTTCCTGATTCGTACCTCCTTCATACCTTCGATGCAACAGGAACAGTTAAAGCTTGGGTGAGCATGATTGATGGAGGTTCATTTGTTGCCTTCAGGCTCACTATGAAGGGCCAGCATTAGACTGAAGCCGAAAACCCAACTGACAGATGAGGCCATGACTGCTGTGACCTTCCTGGATGTAGATATTTCATGCCAAAATGGCCACTGTCCCTGTCGTCGCCTCCTCTCAATCCCATTCTGCACTGCATTCCAATTTCAGAGCTGGATCTGAGGGGGAGTGATGTGGCAAAGTGTGACAGTAGGCAATTACAGGGCTGGGTTTACGCAGGTGAGATTGGACCATGTAAAGCTTCAGATCTGTGACTGACAATAACAGTGTAGGTGGCAACAGGTCATCCTGTCTTTCAACTCAACTTCGGCAATCAAAACATCACAATATATCAAACCTTCAACAAGAGTCATGCTTGCAAATTTTGGAGAAGCGTGTTGTGTTTCTGAGGTTAACAAATTTAGTATACGTATAGAGTAATGGATAAGTGATGAAGAAAGCAGAAAGACTAACAAAGCTAGCAAGCTAATAATGCTAATGCTAATGAGAGCCACAAATCCACCACTACTTTGAGGGTACAGTAAAACAACAAATATTTGCTGAAAATGGAATTGCTTTTCTTTGCATTTTTGAAAGTTTGACAGTGTTGCCAAATTGAGCCCTATTCACATGAATCCATGAAAACGACTAAAAATGCTGTATTATTTATGCCAAGCCAGTAGTGCCAATAGTGTCACTATGGAAAGAAAAACCTACACACATACCTATTTGAACGCATAATTTGCATGTGCATGACAATACACCCTGATGTACAAACGTATGCTTGTTAGGTATGTTTTGAAGCTGGGATGCTGGTTTAGGCTGGTCCTTTTGATGATTCATTCAGGCCCTTTGCCAGCACATGACCAACACGAACCAGCAAAGGACCATCTGAAACCAGCTTCCCAGGTTAAAAAGATACCTAACCATCATATGCTGTTTTTTTCAGCAGGGAATTTGCATTTTTGTTGTAAACAAAGGACTAAGATGGTATTTAATTATATTTTTTACAAAACATGCAAATTCATACAAATGAGGTTGTACAATACGAATTAGTCAGATAGTAAAATTTTACGAATTAATGTGAGATTGTGATTTTAGATTAAATTAGAATTGTAATACTAATAGAATATTAGTATAGTAAAATATAGTTTTTTCCAATCCGATCTCACGGTAATTCATACATATTTTACGAGGTGGCTAATTCGTACAAATTCATATGACCTTACTCGTAGGAATTCATACATTTTTTGCTAAATCGTGCGCATTTTACGAGTTTCCAATTCATATTTGTACGAATGACCTATACCTAACCCCGCCCCTAAACCTACCCGTCACTGGGTAGTAGGTCGTGGGAATTAGTACCAATTGAAGCCAAACTAAAAGCAAAATAAGTTAAGTTTTGAAAAGAAATGGAAAAGTCAGTAGCTTTGCTACTAGCTCACAATTATGAAAATCTTTTGACAGAAAAACAGCTGGCAGTAAAGGCTGGAGCAGCAGTGGTATATTTCTGGAACATAAAAGATGGCCATTTTTCATTTCCCCTCAAGCAATTAGTAGCCTGTTTCCTCCAACCTGTAGAAATGTGCTGACCTGAAACACAAGTCTGATTAATCAGTACAGCTGCACACATACGTCATTTGTTAGAAAGAAATGCGTAAAACACGGCCAGATGAAATCAACCATCTGTTGATGGTGTTTGATGCTTATAAGTACGTAGCTTCAGCTACACTGTGAGAATAAGGAATCTTCAGTTACCAGGCAACCCGGGAAAGTGGTCATTGAGCATTCTGTGGACAGACCAACATGAAAAACGTAACAGTAGCCTGCAAATGTGCTACCGAATGCCGTCGGCCGGGTTTCCCATTGGTTCTTCTCAAATAGTGAATCAATCGTGCAGCTGCCGCCAGGTACGAAGCTCTTCAGGTTTGTTTGTCCAAGAAAAGGGTAATTTTTCATTCCAGCAGATATGATAAGACCATAATTATAAGTCAAGATGAGGGCTTTCATCTTATAAGTCAGTTTCATGTCGTCCAAAAAAGGAATAGCCTTCCAAATCACTGCTACGCTAAGAGCACTTGCTCAATTCACAGGCTACCGTTGTGGGCCAATTAAAATGGGATTTACAGATTCCCATGTCTAACAGTAGTCATAACCACTCGACAGATCAGAAGGATTCTCATTTTAATGTCAGACAAGTGAGAGATATGAAAAGCCTCCAGCTTAAACAGCTATGATGGCAACAAACAAAGATTAATGACTGATGATTGGATCCAAAATTAGGCACCGCCACTTAAATCTATCTATCTATCTATCTATCTATCTATCTATCTATCTATCTATCTATCTATCTATCTATCGTATGCCTATTCTTGGAGATCTGCTTTCCCGTAAAGTCCATCCCCAACCCTGAGAGAACACCACCTTTCTATCCTTTTGTCCTTCTTAGCAAACTGTAAAAAACTGTTCACGTTTCATAATCCAATCAATTCCTGAGGAATAAAAAAGAAATCTAGCATATTTTTTTAATTAAATATCCTGTAGCACTCATGGAGTGTCACGTTATATAATCACGTTGACTGTAATTAACGAAGACATTGCTGATAAAAAGGTGGTTTGTGCTTACAGACATTTGGAACGCTTTTCTCTTTGACTGACTGGTTGCTTTTGCACCACAAATAGAGCGCTATTTAATTATTGAGGGCATGGTCTGAAAAACAGCAGGGGCAAGTGGGGAGAGAGGCACAACCTTTCACTGAGTTCCTCTGATCTCTAGCAAGACTGAAACAACATGTTCACGACAAACAGAACCCACGCATATGACAAACTCGGACGAATTATTACTGCCTCAACGTCTTTAATCAGGCAAGACTCTGAAAATGCTCCCTGCTGGAATGGGATGAGGGCATATACATCCTATAAGATGAATCCATACTGTTTTATTTAACCATTAAAGTGTCCTCTACATGAATTGAGATCTTTCCTCTGGAGAAGTATCAAGAGCTGTCATTAAAACAGTCTTTGCTTTGGAGCAGTCGCCTGCCGAGTCTCCCAAACATCATAATCCGGCCCGGCAGCAAGAGAGATGTGATCATTATTATCTTAAGACCAAAGCCATCTGCCTACAAGCTTTGACATTGAGGAGAAAACCAGTAAATTGGATTTTGGCAGGTATTATCTGTTAGAGAGATGTATGGAAAGCCCTGGATACTGCCAAGAGGGTAAACAAGAACAGCAAGGGAAGAAATAAAGATTGCGTAGTAGGCATTCGTGAAAAATGACCCCGTGTGTTTAGGGGGGAGGGGGATGAAATATTGCTGGGAAATTTTTGATCGGCTAACTTGTTTGCTCTGGCTGTCAAAGATTAGACCGCCCAAACTGAAAGGAAGAAGAGGAGACGAGATGCACTTTGAGGAAGTACAGCTCTTGAGATGCCATGTTATGATAGCATTTCATTGATCACAGATGCGGCTGAGGAATTGTTATGATTTGGAGGGAATATAGTACACTTGCATTCTGACACTAGGTAATATTAAGGGATCTGAAAATAATTCAGATTGATATAATACAAATAATAATAATAATAATACACAAACCACGGCTGACTGTATCATTGTAATTTATTAGGTCAATGAACCTCTGTTCACCATACACAATCATCCTCTGAACATCTTGGTAAAAAGGCTGGCAGTGATGAATGCTGTTTAAGCTTTGGAGTGTCACGTTAGGTACAAGTGAGTAAAGAGCATCTGTGACCGTATCAGAATATCTACATAATACTAACACCCACAACATCTAAACAAAGCAATACATAAAAACTAGATGCTTCTTAAATGTCAACAGAAGAGTGAGGGAACCAATGTGAAAAATAATTATGTGCATATTCTTTTATATTATATATTACATATTGTATTGTTTTCTCGTTTTTTTAAGATGATTTTCTGTTTTTGTTTGTCTCTGTCTGTCTATTGTTGTAAACACAGGCATATATATATATATATATATAATTGGGTTTAAGTCAGGGCTCTGGCTGGGCCATTCTAGAACAGTCACAGAGTTGTTGTGAAGCCACTCCTTCATTATTTTAGTTCTGTGCTTTCTCCATCTCCCGACTGCCTCTCTGGAGCTCAGCCACAGTGATCTTTGGGTTCTTCTTTACCTCTCTCAACAAGACTTTTCTCCTCCGATAGCTGGACAGCCAGCTCTATGATTCTGGTCGTCCCAAACGTCTCCCATTAAAGGATTATGGAGGCCACTGTGCTCTTAGATTAGAATAGATTAGATTCAACTTTATTGTCATTGCACATGTAAAAGTACAAGGCATTGTAATGCAGTTTAGGTCTAAGCAGGAGTGCAATAAGCAGCAAGTGCAGGATACAGGTATAAGTTATAAGTGCACGCAAGGTGATGTGTACAATGATAGGGAAAACGTCTAGGTTACATATGTAACCCCCGTTCCCTGATGGAGGGAACGGAGACGTTATGTCGGAACGACAGATTGG
>JAUMHR010000082.1:13749397-13760543 GCA_032361145.1 Enteromius fasciolatus
AATATCCAGCGCAGAGTTGATGTTATACGGCTCGTTCAGTGAATCGCAGACCGACTCAGTGATCCGCCGTAAAACAGTGACTCTGTTCAAATTCCCATAGAATCTTAAATGATTCTGAGTTAATTTTATTTGAATCTTTGAGCTAAATCCTGTTATGCTACAGTACAAATTTGCTATAAATGGGTTGTTTTTGTTCCAGTCACATACATTAAATGATTAAATATCTATTACATATGGTACTGTTTATATTATTTCACCAGCTGTACACCAATATAAGTAGTGAATGTGCATCTCCGTGGGCAGGGCTGTGTCGGTATGGTAATGTGGGCTGGTGTGGCTACAGTGCCAGGGCTGAATTTTTGTCCCAGTCTGCCCCTGGATAAGTATGTTTGTTATAGAATTGTTGATATTAAACAAACTAGATGTCTGGATTGTAGCTAATTTGTCTTCTTTGCTACACTGAAAGGTCCTGAGGGTCTTTGTTAGGGATGTTCGTGTTAAAAACATTACGGTATAAAATAAACGTGGTAATTTTCCATTCTGCTGGGATTTATGTCAGTTTGAGAGCACTCACAACCACTTTTTGTTGTGCAATTGAATGGAAGGTCTTTTCTCACAGAAACTTAACTATCCAAGGGGCTATTAGAAGGTGAAAGCAGGCATCGCTGACAATGCGCTACCCGTTCCGGTTCTCCGGTGACTGCCACTTCTGCTCTCCATTCAGTGAACTGTGAAAAGCACTGGAGTGCATGCCATCCACAGGAGACTGGGAACGAAATTGAGCTGCCTGTTGAGTTACGTTTTCATTTGCTGGAGAAGTCCACGGAAGATCTTGATAGGACAGGTGACAGTTTGTTATTGCCTGAGACTGAGCTCTCCAAGTAAGGTGAGGAGAAGTGCGAGTGGAAGGTTTCAAAAAATAAAATACTTCACAGAGGCTTGTTTTAACACCTATGATGGCTTTCAGAACTTGGAAAAGAACTATAGGAAACTCCTGAAAACTTTTTTTAATGTTCTGGTAATCTTGACACAAAGAGCGTTGTTTATTCTTGTTCTACAAGCAGCGTCTTGTTTGTAGTCAAGATCACAAGAAAATATAAAAATTGGTATCAAAAGAAATAATACTGCGTAATACTAAATAAAAAACTGAAAAATGCATATACCTTATTCTCTTTGAGCAATAATGAAGACAAGCAACATCTGTCCCATGTGAATCACTGATTTATAAAAAAGTGCTTTTCAAAATTGTGGCATTTCACAGTCAAATTCATTCCATTGGAAAGATGACAGATTCGCTTTGAAATGCTGGTCCGTGTCCAGTACAGCTGTTTTTGTGTTTTGCCCAGATTTATTATTTGTATCCCAAAGGCTGCTCAGTCAGGAATGACTTTTGTCAAGGGTAAATGCTTCTCTAACAAACAGAACGGTGTCATTCAGTGCAGAGCCACACTGAGCAGCCGGTGCGATGCTGGTCAAAATGTCATTGAAGTCGACTCTAGTTGCCTTTATTACAGCACAGGAGTAATTTTCTGTGAGTGATAGGAAATTGAAGCACTCCCTTTCTTTTCTGAGAGATGTTTTCATCTTTTCGAATCTAAAACCTTCCTGCAGAGAAAAGCTACAGCATGTTTGTACGTAAGAATGTAGAGTGAGATTTTTTCAATCTGAAGAAGCTAATTAATGAGGTTACTTTGATCTAATTTGCTCGAATACTAAACTGCCAACTCACACTTGCTGATCTCAAAGATAGACGCTAACATCAATATTTATGACTTACTATAGGTTATCTACCCTAAAAGTTACTCTTAAATAATAACTGAATCTATTGATCACGTCAAGGTTAATGCATTTTTCAGTGTAGAGTATGAAGTTAAGGTTCATCAAGACAAATTGCTTCTTGACAAAGTCAAGGATATAAATACTTAAAAGTCTGCTTTACCTGTAATATTCATAAACCATGTTGATAGACAGATCTTTTGGTAGACTTAGGTAGACCTATTCGGCACCTCTTTCTTATCCTCTTTGGTTCTTTCCTTCAGTCTGTCGTTCTGACTCATCGGTGGGTGAGGCAATAATTCCACTGCAGTGCCTCCATCTGGCTCATGAGTAAAACATTAAAGGCGAGGAATATTGCTTCCATTATCTTTATGATTTCTGTGCCACAGGAGATGGAGGGTTTCATATCCAGGTGCTCAGAGCTCATCGGCTTCATTTTGTCTTATACTAATACGTTTCAAATAAATGTAACTATGAAGCGGATCATTTTATTACACAAAAAGCCTGTTTTCATTAGTCTAGAGGTGTTTGCTCTCTAATATTTCAAGAATGCATCTGTGTATTGATTCAAATATACAGATAGCTTGTGTTTGTGTAGCGGTTTAGTATATTTGTAATGAGCAAACTCTTCTAACAAACTCTAAAACGCATAGTTCCCTCAGAAATCAGAAATTGCCATCATTTACTTTATCTAATTATTTATTTATTCATTTATTTAATAAAACTAAATTTAGAGACTTATAAGTGATTTAGAAACCTGGTGGTTGTATTAAAATGGTACTGAATGCTAATTGTAAACCCATTTAAGCAGGTTTTAGTTGTCGTTCTCCTTTTATAAGCATTTTTCTTCATGTTATACATGCTTTATGTCTCAATTGCATGCAATCAAAGAACTAACTTTATGCTAACAGCATGTTAAGCATGTTAGCATGTTGCTAGCGACATGCTAATTATGCTACTTTTGTTTTTTTTAACATTTTACTTGTTTTTACATGTTGTTAGCATGTGGTTACATGATGCTAATACAATAAGGGTTATTATTAGTGCCTATAGTTAGCATTAGAGTTAGGGTAGAGGCTATGTCATTTTTTTGGACAGATTGACTTTCTGTGAAACAAAAGCCTTTTTTGCAGGTCTTTTCTCTTTTTCCTTTAAAGACACTTACATTATTCTTTACTTTGCGGTTCAGTGCCTCCTTACAAATCAGCTATTGCTCCAGCAATGACAAACAATTACAGAAGTGACAAATCTACAGGAAAGACTGTAAATACAACTATAACTTCTGAATTAGAATTGCAAATGGCTTAATAATAATAATAATAAAAAAACATATTTGCACGCCACTTTTTGACTGGATGAACAGTGTTAAGTTATTTAAAGATTTGACCACATACCTAAATTACCATTACATTAACATTGCAGTCTGTCGTTTGTCCTTTCAAGGATGTTGAGTGACATGAATTATTGTTTGTACACTGGACCTTCTCATCCTCATGATTTGTAAGTTTTGGCACCAAAACTGACCTTTCCAGACATTAAAGTACCTCTCAAAACCTGTTCAGCACACACTCAGTTGGATCAGGTCCCCTAATCCTGTTATCATTGCAGTCAGGCCATTGATTAAAGAAAAGTCAGGCTTTTATAGCCCTGACAAGAAAACCCCACGAGAGAAGCCAATTCTGAATTATTCCCCTTCAGATCCGTTTGCAGTCTTTGCTGGGATGCATCCAGCTGAAGGAGATGCTTGGGCTTCCCAAGTGAGCCTGGAAATGCTATGCTCTTCTGTGGAGGGATTAAAGCTCATGACAGTAGGAGCCCGATAGTATCGCAATGCTGTTCAGGCTTAAATTTGCTGGTCGAGTCAGCCAGACATAGATTGCAAAGTCAGCAGACAGTCAGGGTTGAGCGCCAGATTGATTGCAGCTAATCAGGCTCAATCATCTTCTCTCTGATTGGCGGAGATGAGTCTGGGAATGAAGCCACCGTAGGCTTTATCTCGCCTGTTGACTGTATTATTTTTATGAGATCTGTTTCTATCTCTGCTTTGGAGGGGTACTTTTCAGTTTTGGAGTGGACAGCTGGTCACACTTTATTTTAAGGTCCAGTTTTTGCTATTGACAAACTGTTAACCATGACTTTTGCCTCAAACTTCTAATTTGCTGCCTATTAATAGTAAGGTAGTTGTTAAGTTTAGGTAATAGACATGCTAATAAGCAACTTGTTAACAGTGAGAATAGTTTTTGTCTCCTATGAAGCAATTCTTTTTGAAGATATTATATTGCTAAGTCCATAGCTCGGTCAATGATATTAACATTTTTCCTTTTTTCCTATTATATAGAATTTTTTATTTATTTAGTGTATTTGTATTATTTAATTTGTGAAAATTCATTTTCTGCTACATGATTTTGTGGGTCACACTACATGAATTTGATCTGGACAAATATTTTTTTTTTTTTAAATATTAATCTGCTATTTAAAAAAAAAAACTGAAGCGGTGGGGCCACAAAATTATGTGGATTTTGTTGGTTTAGCCACATGATTTTGAGGGTTGCACCACATGATTTTTTGTTTTTATTTTTTATATCCATCTGTATATTAGTATTTTAAAACGTTTCCCACAAATTTAATAGTAATGTGATGCGACCCAAAATATCGACAGTCTCACTCCAACTCGTCACATTTTGATGTTTGGTCAAAACACTTTTGCGTCATTTTTTGAGATTTTTTGACCAAATGTCAAAATGTGACGAGTTGGAGTGAGACTGTTGAAAAAATTCATGTGATAAAACCAACATACACACAACTGGGAGAGACAGGCAAGACTAGTTCAGGTTGTAAAATGTCATGTGGTGCGACTTCCCAAAATGTCAATATATTCATAAATTAATAATTCATGATATTTGTCAAAGTCATTTTTACTTTGAAAAATCCATTTAAAAACATTATTGAAAATAGTAATTATGATTTATACACTTGCATGTAAATAAGGTAGAAGAAAAAAGAATAAATAACGGTTACACCACATGACATTAAATTTAAACCTCGCATGAAAATCACAAAAAACACAATTTATAAAAAGTCTATTTCTGCATAATTTGAACATTTTAAATGTAATTGAAAGAATGTAAAGTGCAGACATGTTTTCTGTGTTTTTTGCAGAAATTGTTTTGGTTTCAAAAGCGACTTCTATTTAACAATGCATTACTGACAACAGACTGCAAAACTTCTCTAACGTGACTTTAATGTGAGATTTTACATTTAGTGTGGGTCCGCATCTTTAAAGAAACTGATCCAAGAGCAAAAATGACTGCACGCAGGATCGGGAATGCTAACAGAAAGCTGTATTACAGACCGGAGCTGTGCTACCACACAAGAGAAGACCCTTATTCACCCGGATGTCACATCAGTCGTCATTCCCTCGACATGTTTGACATGAGTCAGCTCGCAGCTGAGACTGAATGGTGACGGAGATAGTCTGGACAATGAGATGAATGCATTCTCACAGCTTTGTGGCAGTCAGGAAGTCTTTGTCTTTTTAATTGGGTTCACTAGCTAAGACCAGTGAAGCTGAGATATAACTTCATGCATATTACATAAATACAACACCCACTTTACTTTCTTTTCCATTGCTGTAATTCATTATCCTACTCTATTCTTGTTCTATGTGTTTTGCCAATCACAATTAAACACAACTGGGGTTATTAAATTAAACTGTCTGAATCTCATTATATTCTTCCTTGGAGCTTCACAAGACATTTTTTGTTTTCAAACTAACTACAAGATAACCTTAAGATTTTGATTATTTTAAGTTTTTTACTTAAATTACTCCCAAACACATGGCTGAATCAACACCTTTTGTCCTAAATGTTAATCACAATGCACATAAATGTCAGGATTCCTGAACAATATCTAGGCCTAATTATTACTTTTGCTTTTTTTTTTTTTAAAGCTTGCGTATTTTCTTTTATATTAAATATACTAAATGTATACTGTGCATGCTGATATACTAAATGTCATGTATATGTGTACAGTATATATGCAATGCATTTGTTTTCTTTCCCAAGTAAATATATTCATATATAAGGCTGTGTCTGAGTTTCTTTGTTATCTTTGCTGTTCCACTTAAAGGACTGAAATACCGCTTTTGCCCACAAGACAATTATTGTATTTTCCCGCTTGCCGTAAAAAACCCTCGTATGTAAAGTCAATGCGGGAGGACTCAATAACAATCTATCTCTGTTTCTCCAGGCTTATTGCTGAGCCTCAGCGCCCAGACCTTTTATTATCGAGGGATCTATGAGAGAAATTTGCACTTTGAGGTAACCGAACAGATCGGTTTGTCATGAAGCCGCTGCGTGAGAGTGATTTTACACCGACACAGACTAAAGCTGTGAGAAAATACATTTATTGTGAAGCAAGATAATGATTTTGGCTGTATGCTTTGGGATTGAGGAAAATATTGAAGAAATGGCAATTTAAAAAAAAAATAAAATCATAGAAAACTTCATTTCTTTATCTATGTCACTCTGGAAAGTCATGCTCCTAAGCTGAACTTCATGGCCTTGTACTGAGGGACTGGAGATGTCACGTTGACCTGAGAGGTGTCTTTTATATTTGGTTCCAGTCCTATGGCCAGCGACCCGTGGGAATTCTCTGAGGGCGCACATGAGCAGCCATGCCTGCAGGAAGAAGGATCAGGGAAAGCAATGCCAGAGGACTACTGGCCCCATCATAAATAAATAACTGAATTCTATTTTCTTAAAGTTGCACATTAAAGTTTAAAATGTCGCCCTCAGCAAAAGAACGAGAAACCTTTAAAGGTTTAGGAGATAAACTCCCAGGTGAGAGGAACTTTTGTTTTTGACTTGAAATTTGTCAAGATCAAGGTTTTTGCATTTAAATGAATATAAAATGAATAAAAAATTAAATAAATAAATAAAAATTAATTTATTTTTCATGACTCCAAAAACTAAATAAAATAATAATAATAATAATGTTACATCCACGCCAGGCTACACGGTCACTCCCTCACACAGATCACAATCACCTGACGCCACTAATCACCCCATATAACCACACACCACATCACAGTCATTGTCCGAGCTCGTTTGTCGCATCTATCTACGGATATACTTACATGCTCTCTTATCTGTCTCCATCTAGAATTCCCCTTGAACCTCCCAGCTCCGGAAAATCCTCTCCTCATTCCTGTTGTGGCAAGTGGTGTGTGGCGGTGGTCATCCGTTTGTCATCCCTCCATCTGTGATTCATGTAAAAGCAAAAGATAAAGACTTTTTATTAGTTTTCAGTCATTCCCAGTAATTGGAAGAACTTTAGTTTGCTTACCTTGGTTGCTTATTCATCCTTCTCATCATAAACTTTGTTATATTGCACTTCCCGAGTCTGTCTGCTTCATAACAAATAATAATAATAATAATAATAATACATTCCACATATCGATACTGTCTATTTAAAAATAAAATTCCAATAGCAATTATTAAATTGATGAATTGTTTATTATTTATTTAATAATAATAATAAAAATCAGTGTTGTATGCTTTATTAGAAAATTTGGCATAAACTGTACAGGAAACTAGTCATTATTTATTTAAAAAATGTTATATATAATTCTGACAGAAATATATTTCACTTCTGTGAAAACTAAATATTAAAATTATCCTTTAAATTTTTTCATCTTTTTTTTTATTTTATTTTTTCACCGATTCATTTGGTCAGAATTGTCAACAGAAGCTAAAATATCTAATCTCTTAAATATATGTAAAAACCAAAACTAAAGTGAACATTATATGTATGTACACAGGGCCGGCCTAAGCCCTCAGGGGGCCCTAAGCAGAATTTTTTTTGGGGGCCCTTCTGTGTCACCAATATGACTAAATATTGTCTATACTTCGCACACTATAAATCTAACACACCCAATATAAATTGTATTATTTTGTAGCTGTGTTGCTTACATCAATGTTCTTCTCCTTGCTATGACCTTTAATTGTGACAGTAGCAAACCCACAGGAGTAGTCAGGTGTTCATTTGCACTTTAACATTCAAAGTATTGCAGGACCAGTTGGCATGTGTAATGTGGTGTACTGAAAAGTGGCAAAATAAACTAGTAGACAATGCTCTTACTGTAAACACTTTAATTAATTTATTTTTTTGCAACATGTAAAAAGTCAAACTATCTACAAATAAAATAAATAATAAAATATAAGGCTAACGTTAACCACTTTAATAACGTTTGGTCAGAAATGTTCGCAACATGTAAAAAGTGTAATAAAATTAACTACAAATAAAATAAATAATATAATAAATAACCATGTTGCTGCAGTGATCAAGACTATTTTCATGCTGTTTTAGTAGTGCACCTATATTAACCCAATCCTGTTGTCCCTCTGTTGCCAGTTTTGTGGACTTCTTGGAAAACTGCCAGCAGAAGCAGTAATTAATTATTATAAAAATATAATAATATAAAATAAATGTAGACATGTTCGATTTAATACTGAAAGGTGTCTGCCAAAAACAAACAAATGATCAACTAAAAAGGTATAAACTAATTGCTCTAGGACTGTTTTAAACTCCTCCTCGGCTGTAGCACTGGCACTGGAGGCAGATGGCATTGGTTGTGCCCCACCTCCAAAATATTTCAACAGTGCTCCTAAAAAGTTTTATAAGAGGATAGTTGAATTTTAACAGAAACTATTTCAACGACAATAACAACAAACAACAGTTATTTTAACACCAACCTATATTGCACTGCACCAAGCCATCTGTACACCTAAAACATAATGATGTAAGAACACAGACCCCAAACGTAGGCCAGTCCAGAGTAAGTAATGTTAAACTGTTATCTGTACCAAAGTTATAAAACAGAAGCTTATTTTTTATTATGTGTCTGTAATTTTTGTCCGTCTCATCCTTTAACGAGCATGAATTAACGAGCTGTTAGCGTCCTCTGGTGATCGCTGAAGCAGAAGAAGTAACATTACAGTTAGATTGCAATTTAGCCTTGTTTACTTACTCATTTTTTCATTAACTTAACTTTATCTTCCTCTGATTTCTTCCATTTTCTTTTCTCCGCACCAGAAAGATATGTCCTTTTTTTGTGACATTAATAATTGTTTTGCTTCTTCAGTGAATTGAAGTTAACTTACCTCAGGCATCGTATGGCTGTCATACTCCAACCGTGCATTCATCCTGCAGCAGCCAGTTAAAATAATATTGTGTTGTTGTTTTTTTATTAAATAATGGATTTCATTGAACTGAAATATTACACATACTGTATATAAATGAAAAAAATACAAATAAAAAAACGATTGGGGCCCTAAAGTTTGCTTCTGCCTTGGGCCGGCTCTGTATACAGTATATATGTACACACACAGATATATATATATAAACATTTAAGCTGGTTTAGAGAATGGTTTATCTGGTTGGCAAGTTGGTCTCCCAGCCCGAGCGGCTGTAAACAGCTCAGTACCCAAAACTAGCAAAACAGACCATGCTGTCCAGATTAGGCTGGTTTTAGGTGTTTTTTTTTTGTTTGTTTGTTTGGTTTAGTTTTATTCCAGCAAGGCAACTTTGAGTCATGCGCTCTCTTGGAAGAAAAAAAGGCACGGGCTAACAAAAGAGTGTCTGGCATCGTTCGTTCTGTTTAGGCTGGCAAACAGCGCAGGTCTGGAGAACAGTAGCGGCTCGGTGTGGGTAAATTGGGCTCGAATTGTGATCAAGGCCATGAAGGCCTTTGCCATCTGTATTGTGACACTCAAATGCACCTGTTCAAACAGCACCTGGATCGCCCGTCTCGCCAGCTCATTGTACGCAATTACAAGGGCTTGCAGTTTCTGCAGCCGCGCTTTGATCCCCCGAAGCATGAGGCCTGCTGAGTGTCTGAGCACCTGTTAAGAGCGTGAGTCATCTGTTCCTCAGCTGGGGCGCCTTCTCCACGAGGCTGAGCACGATGGAAATGAATCCAGAGCGCCATGGAAATGAATCCTGGGCTCAAAGGAACGTCTGGACACTGGTGTTCATTGCTCTGATGTGAAGTCAAAGTCAATGCTATTATGATGTTGCAACAGGTTCACGCAGCATGTAGCATTTTTGCTCAAAGGCTTACTCGGCTAACAAAAAAAAAAGAAAAAAATGATTTTTGGGGATTCAAAATACAGAAACACTCAGGTCATCCAAGATGTAGCATTACATCGCTTGCTCAGCAATAGATCCTCTGCAGTGAATGGGTGCCGTCAGAATGAGAGTTCAAATACAGTAGCTGATAAAAACATCACAATAATATTATTTTTATAGATTACGCATTTGTTTTTTACAAACACGCAGCCTTTCACTCCACAACATGTTAATTGATGTGGTAATTGACTCGAGTGGTGTGTATTATTGTATTATCTGACGGCACCCATTCACATCCACTGGTGAGAAAGTGATGTAATGCTAAATTTCTCCAAATCAAATAAAGAAACAAACTCATTTACAGCTTGTATGGCCTGACGGTGAGTGAAATTTATGAAAATATCCTTTTTTTTTTCAGAAATCAGAACTCTTTTTCTCAAGCTTTGAAAATCTAAGTACTCAAACAGTTTATTTTCCATGAAAAAAATAAATAAATAAACTATAAAATTCAAGGTTTTCATGTGTTGAGTTAAATCATTTTTCCCAAAACTAATCTGAATGATTTGTTTGGAGTCTGGTTCATGACTCACTGACTCATTGATTCAGCCATTAACATCTCCCTGAATTATCAGCGGATAATAAATTAAACTGCATTCTGTTTCTCACACAAAGCTATATAATAACTTCTGTATGGTGCTTTGTAAAGGCTGATAGACTCAACATTCCTATCAAAACACAATACATTTACTTCAGAAGCAGAATGGTATACTAAATTAAAATGTTAAACATCCGAATTCAGAGGTATTTAGTAATTAGTTAGCATTAGAAGAGCTGTTCTTTGCATTCTTAACAAACTGTCAAACGTTGCACTGTTATACAGTATATTGATATGAAACTGCATCATTCCAAGTATTATGCAAATTAAAACCCTCCAGAAAAACAAGAACCTTTAAAAATGTACATCCTTTGTCTCATGAAGTGTACACTATAATATGGAAGACCATGAAAAAAATAAAAAAAAATTATGTTTAAGACACACATTATAAAAAAAAGAAGTCATTTAATAACATGATCACTGGTTATATGTATACATGATACTGTATGTATACATGTATGTAGATTTGTGTGTGTGTGTGTGTGTGTGTGTGTATATATATATATATTAGGGGTGGGGAAAAAAATCGATATTGCAATATATTGTTGTGCCCTCTGTCGCAATAAATAATCGATACACTAACGG
>JAUMHR010000084.1:0-20193 GCA_032361145.1 Enteromius fasciolatus
CCAACTAGTTTTATGTGGAAGTGACACTTTTTTTCTTCCTCCATTTCTGGCGCCCCCTGGATGTACAGCGCCCTTAGTTACTTTTTAAGTAAGTAACGCCAGTTACTTTGTTTTCTTATTTATTGACTGACAGGTCTCCTGACATGTTGGGAGAAATCAGAAATCCAGAGCATTGTGTGCGGTGTGTGAATACAGTGTAGAAAGTAAAAATACTCTGTATATACAGTAGGTGTGCACACGTGATAAACTTACTTATGCAGGTACTGAACTACTGAATCAACACTGAACTGACTAGAACTGCATATAGTGATACTACAGGCTAGTTAGAGAGTGAAGTTTGTTTTGCAGTGCTTATAATGTGCTTGCAGATTTGCAGAATTAGTCTGAAGATTCAGTATATAAGTGAATAGTTTCACTGAATGTGTCTCAGGTACAACTTGGGGGGCAGACGGGCCTAATGGATCGGGAGTTGGACTTGTAACCCAAAGGTTGTGGGTTCAAGTCCCGGGTCCAGCAGGGATCGTGGGTGGAGGGAGTGAATAACCAGCGCTCTCTCCACATTCAATTCCACAACTGAGGTGAGACCCTTGAGCAAGGCACCATTCTGATATTTCTTAGTTTGAGTAAATAAATGGATGAGGGGTTGCAGGAAGAAAAGAAACAATCAGAACTGACATGAAGATAGCCAAGCCAGGTCCTTTCAAGGAGATGTTGAATAAAGAAGACCTTACTGTAGAAGGTTTAAAGAGATTTCTGCGGTCACATAAAATGTTTTTATTACAGTAGCCTTTTATTGGACAGAGGTTTCATTGGCTTCATGCAGCGCGACATAGAAGATTACGTCGTCAGTCAATGCCCATGCGTGAAAACAAACTACTCACTGTTCCAATCACAACTATCTGCCACTCGAACACGATGGTCGAGACAATCGGACACAGAATCAACGAAGACAGAAACGACACCACATGAACAGTCAGCCATTGGAGAACGAAGTGATGAGGAAAGTTACGCATGTAATCCTAGACCAATACCAGTATATGAAAGAAAGAAAGTCTCAACCAGTCCCACGATGAAACGCAGACACACAGTCATCTTCGAGTAGAAGCACCAGAGTTTCACAGTACGCCACAGACTGAGCCTGATCACTGTGAGACATATGAGCAGCACCCCCAGTTTGTGACGTCAGAACCAGCCCAAGAGCCAGCTAGCCCTCATCTGTAGAATCACAGCTATAGACGTGATGAGAGCACAGCAGCAGCCAGCGAATGAGGAAGATGTCATCCTGCGCAGGTCTACCAAAGATACCAAGATTGGAGACATACTGCACACCCAGTGCCAGCAGTATGAGCGCTCTAAAATAAGTAATATTTGACATTCTAAAACATAAACACATGCATAGCATGAACAACAATCTAATAGTTCACCTTCTGTAATAAACATCTCTGAAAGCAGGGGAGAGTGTAATGGGTTGAGAAAATGCCATTTATGAGTTGACTGGAAAAGAAGCAGTGACCCCCATATATGTTTATTTGTGTGTACCTGTTTATGTTTATGATTTATTTATTTTTTGACAACATGAGCACTTTTCTAATTAAGCTAAAACAATGTGTCTTTGTGGCATTACACCGCCATTGCCAATACATGGTGCATCAAGCGCTCATGGAAGACGCCAGAGATTTCCTTCCCCCTGGTTACCGGCCTCAGTAATTAGATTGGATTCAACTTTACTGTCATTACACATGTACAAGTACAATGCAACACAATGAGACCCCTCTGTTCATGCACAAACTTTTGAGAGGGAAGACGGGTCAGACAAGAGGTAGTGAGAAAATAAGGAAAACAGATGCATAAGGGAAAAATGAGGGATACCTCGGCATCAAGCACATAAAAACACATAATCACAAGACATAACACTGCTACAGAGGAGGGAGGGGGACGAGGAAGTGCCTCACGCCTGTGTATCCTCTGCTGCTGGCCCAGATATAACACCTAAATCAAGGACAAAACGTTTAATGTCTCAAATTTAGATTTTATGTTTTTAAAGAAGTCTCTTCTGCTAAACAAGCCTGCATTTATTTGATCCAGTGATTTAAATACATTATGAAATATATTCCGGTGATTTCACGGCTAAAAAAAATAAATAAATAATAATATTGATATAGTTATTGGTATGGTTTATAATGTTACAAAAGCTTTTATTTCAGATATTTTGGATCAAATAAATGCAGGCATGGTAAACAGAAAAAAAAAAACTGTTAAAAAACTTTTAATTAATGGTGTACATTAAAATAATATGAAAAGGAAAAGGCAGCTTGCAATATCAAGCAGCATTATTTTGAACAGCTAAAGCCTTGACTGAATGTTGAAGTTACAAATCGCAGCACCTATGTTAAAAATAAGGTGGATGCAAATAACCGAGTAATGGTTGATTAATAATAAAACTGGATTGTATGTTTCAAGAAGAGATCCAAAATGACTGAACAGCAGCTGGCAGCTAGAGGGCGACACAGTCCTGTCAGACTCACAGGAAACGCCACACATACCTGCTGCTGCTGGGGTCCAGCTGGTCCTGATCAGCAGGTAACAGTGGTCCGTATGTATATGTCCTTCCTCTTGTTGTAAACATCACAAATCAACAGCAGAAAAGGTTATTGTCCAAGTCTTTGTTGAAAAGATGTGTTGTCAACATTTTAGACGCACACTTACATTAAAAACATGCACAAACAGTGTCAGCAACAGGAACAGTGAATAGATCTGTGTGTGTGTGCTGTTTGAAAAAGACTGAGATGATCAGTACACAACAAGCCAATTTACAAAAACAGTTTCTTTAATTTGTTCTTAAAAAAGTGTCTTTCTTCCTACTATATGTGGCATATACAGTGTATATAAAATGTATATGGCATACGTTTGAATGTATAGTGCCCTAGTGTTTCTCAGTCTTTTCCCATGGGCGCACTTTCCAATTGTTTACAATCTGTGTCACTGGCTGCATGTAAAAGATGTTTACTCTTTTCTGCAGATGTGCAGATGTGTGTATTCAGCCGATGTCCAGTTGATTGTAGTGTGTTTCACACACATCTGTTTTCGGGAAAACACCAAAAAAACACAAAGATCTTTGACAACAGGCAGAATACACTAGTGAACCGAGTGACCCTGAGTCAGCAGTTTAAAGTAGTCGACTTCAGTGCAGCGTCTCGATCATTCACTCAGCACTGAGAATTATGAATAATTATAAGTGAAAAATAACACCCCACTGACCCTGCTACAGATAACGCTAACACTAGTGGTACAATGTAAATATACAATTTAATACAGATTAATAAAGTAAGAAGCTGTGGTTCACGGTGAATACAAGAGCTAAGGGGCATTGATGCGAAGTGGAGCAGTTATTCTGTATATATAGTAAGGTTTCACAAAGTAAAACGGATCAAATAAAGTGCAATCATACTAATACAAACGTTATTCGTCTCTTTTGGAGGTATCATGCATCGCTTTAGCTGTTTCAACACAAACATACAATATCAGGGAAGATTTAAGACTGTTGACTTTGCAGTAAAAACACATATTGATACATGACAGATGTGTCACCTACTGATTCATTTGAGCCGTTAATGCCTGAATGCCGTTTGTGGCTATATGTATGTGGTCTGTAGACAGCCAGGCAGCTCACAGAGTTATAGATCTCTGCCATCAGCACACACATTTGATCAGTAACTCTGTGCATGTGTGTGTGTGTTCAGTTAATGAGTCACAGAGACCGAGAGCTTCATTCATGTTTAAATCGGCGCTCCCTGCAGAGATCAGACATCACAGACACGCAACTGTCTGATTGGATAATGAGATCAAACCCTGCTCTGATTGGATAATGACACAGAGTAAGCCATCTCTGCAGCATCTGGATCCAATCGAGGCTTCTTCTTCTTCCCCTTTAAATCCCGTTCTTTTCCTTCTCGTCCCCTCAGGAGAGAGTTAGTTTGGGAGAGAGAAGTTAATTTTAGAAATGTTCCATTTATATCAACAAAGAGGAGAACGATGTGTTTGTTAATATCTAAAATACAAAGAGAAAGAAAATATATTCCATTTGTTCCACGAAGTGCATTTAACTCTACGTCAAGGTTTCCCAAACTGGTTTGTGAATGAACTAATGAATGGATAAAAAATAACACACTTACTAAAATTATGAATAATGCAAGCAGTGTCAATAATATGTAACTGTAGTCTGATTACAAGTGTTTTAAAATGTTATTTAATCTCGTTTCAATCCAGATTACATGTAATCAGTCACTGTCCCGCTCTGCTTTTCTCATGTTATGATGCGATCGCTTATGTTTCCACATAAGCTGTGAATTACATGTGTTTCCATTATGAGTTTATGCATCGCACTCTCCTCAACAAGTCACCTTCAAGTCTCATCGGTGTGGGTTTAGATATCTAATAACCTCAGTGCGGGTGGTAAGGAAAACCAGTGAGGGTGAGGTCAGAGGTCATGCATTGTGTCAGTCAGAACAGGAAAAGGAAACAGTAAACATCCTGAACTGTTTACCGATGATCTTGTTGTCATGGTGAAAGTGTCTATGAGGATAATGACTAGAACGTGTGTGTGTGTGTGACATCTCATTCAAGAGCAGCATTCCAGAGCTAGAGGAGTGCTTCACGGTTAGACTGTGTGTGTGTGTGTGTGTGTGTGTAATAACACTCTCTTCAACATGTCTCTGTTCTCCGTCTCCAGCATCTCTGCTATCAATTTATCGCCGTGAATCGTCTTCCACTTACTGCTGAGTCTTCCTGCTGCATCCTCGTATCTACAGCTGAAGAGATATCAGAGCACACGCGAGCACTGCTGCACAGATCTGCTTTAATGTCTGACAGGGAGATTCATGTTGATAAAGCGTATTCTTCATGTTCTGTTCACAATCAGAAAGACCCAGAGGTGCTTTTAATAGCTCAAAACATATCTAAAGCTGAGCTATGTCACTGCTCCTGCTTTATAACTTCACAAAGTCTGTAAAAAATACATTGTTCTTATGTTTCACGGGTGGTTTGCTTGTATTTTTACATTTTTAAATTTTAAATGTGCTAAATCCTCTAAACTTAAACATTACATTTGGGAATGCAAAACATTTTTGCTTTAGCTTAATTGCATGTTATTTGTATTTACATGAGAATGTACTTTAAAAATGATATTAATAAAAATACGTTATATATGTATATATATATTAATATATAAATACGTGACCCTGGAGCACAAAGGCAGTCATAAATAGCACAGGTATATTTGTAGCAATAGCCCAAAATACATTGCATAGGTTCAAATGACCAATGTTTCTTTTATGCCAAAAAGTCATTAGGATATTAAGTGAAGATCATGTTCCATGATGATATTTAGTAAACTTCCTAACGTAAATATACTGAACTTTTGGATAAGTAATGCATTGCTAAAGACTTAATTGCAGATTGTAGTTATATCTTAGCCACATATTTCATGATTTCTATGCTAACAAGCATGCATCAATGGAAGCCTATTTATTCAGCTTTCAGATGATGCACACTATGAATCTCAATAATAATACAAATAATAAAAAAAGATCCTTATGACTGGTTCTGTGGTCCAGGGTCACATATTTATACAAACAAAACAAGTCATTCATTTAAATATAATTGTAATGATGAAGCTGTTATTTTGTACAATTAAGTTATTTATAATATCACATAGCCTATATATGTCACAATATGACATGCATCAAAATTAGAGTATGTAAAAGCACAAAGAAATGTTATTAAAATGACTTAAGATGTGCTTGTATGTGAATTTAAGTGCTCTTCGATGTATTAAAACAGTCGGGAAAGTGCCTCATATTTAATTATTATATCATCTGCAATTGTAACAATATATTTTTAGATCATAAGTGCATATTTAATACACAAAAGCTCCCGTTTTTCACATGCACATGATTTTGCTAGGGCCAAACTGACCCCAGATGCAAATGGACAACCACCTTTCTGAAAATGTGCACATCACACAAAGTCCGTCTCCACAGAATCACAAGAAAAGCTACAAAACCACTAGATGGTGATATTGCACTTAGGCTGCTGTCTGAAACACAGCTCTCGCTCTCATTTAGAGTCAAATGTGAACTTCTGCAAACAATCGTTTTGTCACACTCTAAACGAGATTTCCCCTGATCTAATCAGAGGAGCATTAAGAGCTGAGATTTAACGCTCTCATTCCATCTGAAGCCTTCAGACACTCATTCAGTCATAAATGACCATTCATCACTGAGAGCATTTGTTAAAGCTGCTGTTATCTTTCATAAATATTTACTTCCCCTGGTTAAAACCTCCCCTTCACACCTCCGATAGATGCGGGTCACAGAGACAGCAATGGAGAGAATGGCCCGCTGTAAACTGCCCAACAAAAGAAACAAACCGTGCCTGCGCTCTTCAAACAAACCCCACAATTGTGTGTGTGTGTGTGTGTGTGTGTGTGTGTGTTGGTAATCACAAGCTATTCAAGTATGCAAATACTGCAAGTACAAAAAGAAGGACGGGAAGCATCGTGGGACTTTTTTTCAGCGTGACACAGCTCTTTTGATGACGTTTTCAGGAGTTGCGTGACTACCTGCCGGATGAGAGACAGATGCCATACTGTAAACTATCCTGTGTGTGAAGTAACCAAAACACTCCTTCGGAGGCTTGACTGTGAACTTTAGTGCGTAGCATTTTCGAGATGCATAAGTGCAATTCACAGAGAGTTACAACACAAACTGAATTGAAGAGAAAAACTCTATGCAGTTTATTCAGCTTGTTCTTATTTGATAGTTGATGTCATTTTGGATCAAAATAGTTTTCACATTTCTTTAGTACTTTTGACCAGTGAAATGATGCCATGAATACTGTCTAGGGAGACAGGCCGCTGGGTTTTGAAACATTTATAAAGAGAGGAGCTTTAAGTCAAGAGGAAATCAAATCATTTTAGAAAATTGTGTGTCCGTAAGGCCTGCGTCAACTCTGTTACCAAACCATATTTTCCCTTTAACTTGGTGGAATTCTCTCTCAGAATTGTGGAAGTTACAGGAAATGATGTCACTTTCAATCACTGATCTGAAGCCCTGAAAAATACCTGCGCTCCCTCTGAGAAAATATTCTAATCTAAAAACTTCTTACACCAAGAGAACGTCAACTCTGTTACCACGATATCAAAGAGAAAACAGAGTTTATTACTGCTCTCACGCGGGATTATTTAAAGCTCTTTATATCATGTTTTCATTAGTGCCAGCAAGAGGAGCTTGTTGAAAAACTAATATAACTGTCAATGCTGTTACACACTCTGTGCTCTACCTTGGTGACACCAGATGTAGTTTTAACTGTATTTGACCTTACCTGCTTTTGTGAAAGAAAGAAAAAGCACCATGTGTTTGGATTTACGTTATGAGACTGTATAATCTGAATTCTATATATGCATTTGATTGAAGATTTTGAATGTATAAAGATACATTTAGCAAATGTAGTTAATTTAATTTAACGCCACTTTATAATGTTTTTGGTCGTGATGCCACGGGAGCTTGTTGACTGTTGACTCGTGTGGGAGCGTGTGTTTGTGCGCTGTGTCAGATGAGTGGGCTGGTCTTCAGAGAGAGACACTTCACAGCAGTCTGACTCTCACTTCACTCTCAGTCTCTACAGAGGAGAACAGCAGGAGAACTCAGGATACCCACTAAGACAAGGCACCAACTTTGGGACGGGAGAAACAGAGCCAGAGTGAAGGAATCTAGCAGGAACAACTTCAGCGCACTTTCTCCAACAAACTCCCTGCGTTTCCATCTTGTGTTCTTAGACAGGTTTGAGCTGCTGGAAGACAACAAACGCGGCCAAATAACATTTCTATCAAGACACTTTCGCTCTGGAGTGATCTAGCCCAAAAGAACAAGGTAAGGAACTTCGCGTAAAATTGAGATGTTTTAGGTATTGTGTTGACAATAGGTTTCCCGTGGCAAACGCGCGGGAGGCGATGCCTTTCAAACCTCTCAGGATCATTTGCACTATTTTGAGACATTTCTTAGAGGTACCTGCCTTTGCATTTCCTAAACGCTTTCAAGCCTCATGAAAGAGTTGAAACACTTCTGCAGTCACGGGGAAGCGGAGCGGGACTCCCCGCGCTCTTTGAACCTTCTGCCAGAACAAGAGCGACGGGCTTTTGCGGTCTGCAAACTCCTGGAAGTGAAAGGTTTCAAACATCTTCCCATCAAGCCCGAGCTCGTAGGCTCTTTTAATGTTCGTCTGGATCTCAGAGGAGGTGTGATGGGAGTTTTTGGACATTGTGTTGGAGACGCGGTTCCCATTTGCTCCCATCCGCCAGACGCAATTCATCACAGCTCGTCCTCGCCCTCTCAATTGTGCGTCTGTTATTCAGTCTTTCAAAGTGTTAAAAGACTCTGTCTCCGCTGAAGGCAAATGCAGATAGGGAGTTTTTCTTTTAATATCTGCTTGGTAGGAACTTCTACAAACAGTAAGACATAAAAGCACCTGCAAGATGCGGTTTTGCTGTTCAGAGAGGTGAATGCTTTGACAGGAACCACTTATTGCACAGATCTTTGCGTTTTTCTTTGTTTTAAGCAGTGAGAAGATCGGTATTATATAAATAAGCAGTTTTTGGGTGAATAATTTAGACTGGAGCGCTCATTTTAAGTTTCCTGACTTTTACTAGTTTTTAAACGTTATTCCCAAAATCCAAACAACCATATTCTACTTTGTTTATGAATATGAAGTGATATAAGAAATTTTACATTTGATGATTATTTATGGCTTATAAAAATAATGGTTAAAAAAAAAAAAAATGCAAAAGAAAAATCACAAGCTTTGCAGTTTACTTAAATGGCCCTTTAATGTGTTTAATTTATTTTAAAAAATGCATGATGAAAAAACAATATGCGATAATAAAAGTCGCTCTTTAAAATTTAAAAGTATATCATGTGACTTGCTTACAATTTTAGATGATCAGCTACCCATCTGTAGCATGCAGCGAGATCTCGCTCCAATTTGCATCCTTTTCTTTTCGAATTTGAATAGTAAATTGTGTGGATTTTTAATCTCTCCGATGGGATTGCGAGGATTAGTCTCCTATCAGACACAAACAACTGAGAAGTGGATTGCTGGCTACCTGATGTGGTTCCTGGTGAGAGTGATATTTTTCTCCGGGCTGGGAGACGTAATGAAAGGCAGACTCAGAATGAGGGAATTTGAATAACTGTATTTAGCGGCGAGGCCAAGCTGCACTGCCTCCCATCCTCTCTTGGAAAGAATGAAACAGGAACAAAAGTCTAAGAACGGGAAGGTCTGTGTTGCATAGCGTATCTAAACCCTTATTTGCATATGAAAACTCTGGCAGCGAAAGAATTCCGCCACTGTTGCAATAGCCATTTGTGTGTCCGACGGAGTGACAGTCCGATGCGGAGATACAGTCGTCCTCACGCTGGTCTTTGTGGGGTCTGACGTGACTGTGTGTCATGTCCTGTTGAGGAGAACCAGGGATTTAATCGCAGCTTTTCGAACTTTTTGTGACCCCCTGCTCTTTCATTTCCATATCTGTTTGTTCGCAAAGCTTCGGAGCTCAAATTCAGTGTCACTCAGTGCGTCCTGTAGGCGAAACACGCAAACAACGCCGCTCACATGAGATCATTTTCATTCTCGGTAGGTAGATGATAAATAAACCGCAGTGACTTCTTTATTTCCCGGCATGCCCGTTTATGCGCTTCCTTAGATATGGGTGGGGTGAGGAGGACTAATTGTCCCCGGAGTCCGTGAATATCTGGGAGATCTCAAATTCTTCTCACAAAGACAGCGATGAAGTGAACATCAGTCAGGGGCCTTCCCATTCAATGGGCTGTTTGTGTGGCGCTTGGAGAAAGTGGCCCCTGCACCCTCAGCACAGCTGCTGAAGGACATTCCCAAACGTTGTACTAATTGGGAGTCCCGAGATAAAGACCTGTGCTTAGAGTGGACACTACCGAGTAGGCTTGACTTTATTAATAATCTTGAAATCGCCCGGAGACGTTATACTTCACAGCTACTCTGTGTGTGTCTCAAATGTGCTTCGGAAACACAAATAACTTCAAAGATTTTACTCAACAAATGCCGTTCTGGGCCCTTGCCAAAGTAAACAAGCAGCAGACAGCCAAGTGTCCACGGTTGGAGTGCTGAACTTCAGCTCTCAAAACCGGCCTCTAACAATTAGTCATTGTGCCGTTTGGCTGTTCAAGAGCACCAGTGCTGCTCAGGATTGGCATAAAGACACGGCCAAAGTACACGTCAAGCACTTCGGCTCTAAAGTGCTGATCTCAATTATAAGAAATCATAACATTTGAGGTGAGAAGGACACATAGTGGCTGTTTCCGTGCATGCTCATTCACTTTCAATACAAACCAAATACCACATAATGAGGTAACTGAGACACAGCGTGAATGTTTAACACAGCTCCTGGAGGGACAGGGTTTAATTCTGAACTTGTGCCTGTGGTTGTATCTGAAATCACCCCCTTCAGTTCCAGTCCTTAAGGGACAGTGCCCCGCAGGCTTCATTTCTAACCCTAACACTGTGATTAGCTTGTTTGGGGTGTTTCACGAGAGTTAAACTCATCAGGACACTGGCCTTAGAGCACTGCCACAGCATTCCATACAATACTCCTCTAATGCAGGCTTTCCCAACCGTGTTCTTGGAGGCCCCCCAACATTGCAGTTTTGCATAGCTCATTAGTAGAGACTCCAAGACCTGAAATGGGTGCGTTAGACAAAGAAGATGTGCAAAATGTGGCAAGGCTCCAAGAATATGGTTGGGAAGTACTGAATTACGGAATGAGAACAAATGAGTGAATTTGGACTCCACTGAAGTCCACCGGAAATGGCATCTTCTGGCAAGATGGCTGTCCCCTCGAATAGTGCACTACATCAGCGGTCCCCAACCATGCTCCTGGAGACCCTCAACACCTCACATTAATCAAACACACCTGATTCTGTCTCATTAGCAGAGACCCCAAGACCTGAAATAGGTGTGTGGGAGGAAGGAGACATGCAAAATGTGCCGTGTTGTGGGGCTCCAGGAGCACGGTTGTGAACAACTGCACTACATTATAGTAAATATGTGATTTCTGATACAACCTGGGAGTTTCCAAGAATCCGAAAGACCTTGATTTTCAGGTAAAGGTGTGTTTAATTAGAATCGAAGCTAAACTCGTGAAAACTAAACTATAATAGAGACTTCCATTGAATGTCTGGCCTATGAATATCATATTTGACTGGGTTATACCAATAAATAAACTGGATCGCTGGCTTGTTGGTGTACCAGGACAGGGACTGTCAGATTAAATGGACTAACCACTGACTCTTGTCAGATCTGCACTGAATAAAACTGCTCTACAAAATCCAACATTGTCCCCATTGTGTTCCACTGTTGAGTTTAGTTTCATTCCCCCTGTCTTTAGCTTTTCAGCTCTGGCTCCGTATGTATGCATGACAGGGCCGCGAGGAGCCCAGGGGACGGAGCTCACAGTAAATGTCTGTTCAGAGGTTTCGGGAAGCGCTGACAGAAGCTGAGGGAAACTCACCCATTCTCCAGTTTCAGGGCGTCGTGCCTCTGTTGAAACAGAATCTGAAATGTGTCCCTTATCTCGGTGGAAACGAAGGCTTTTGCAGCTCCGGTGTGATATAGGAGAGTTCACATATGTGACACTGAGCTCCATAGGGAGGAGAGTCGGTATGGAGGCAGCGTGTGTAAATCTGCAGTCATACATGTTTAAGAAGCGAGTGAGACAGAAGTGACACCCCCACACAGGTTAGCGCGGTAATGATGGCTCTCCGCTGTTTGTGGCCCGGGCCGCTGCGGTTTGATTGACAGGTGGTAGCTGCTCTGGTGCGATGTGTGTTTTCACCCTGTCAGTAGTGTTGCTTTTCATGCACGGTACATGTGCTACTCATCTGTGAGTGTGTGTTTCCATTTCTAAGCCTGTTAGTCCCTGTCTCACCTTGGTGAATTGCATGTTAACACTTCCTGTGGCAATTAATCAGTCTACTATTAGACTGATTGAATAATTTAACGACAGGCTGATAGAATTATCTGCTCCTAATTGTTGATCAATCAGACTTTTCTGTTGCCTGAAGCCTCTAGACTCCCAGCGGAGACGAATGGTTATTTTATCTGATTTGGATAAACATATTTCCAAGAGAATGACATTTCTCTCTCTAGAGGGATAATTAGAAGAATTGTAACCAAAGGAAACTGTGTGTTATCCAGAGTGGAATGCAGCCAGATGTTTCTGAAACACCTGACACAAGATTCTTGAAATGCATTTGTGTTGCAGAATTATCTCTAATGGCTCTTTAGATCGTAGAACGATTATCAAGGAGGTTAAAACGAGGTAAATTACTGAAAGTTACAGAGTAAGCTGTTTAAACAGCGCCATCGCGTTGCTGTTTTTACCCGCACGTGTTTAGGAGCATTTTGAGGACGATAATTCAAACATTACAGCTTGTTGCGTTCAAAGGGTTGAAGCTGTTTAACATTATGAACTTGACTCTACGACCTTCCCGCAACACACTCTCTCCCGAAACCACTTCAAGGTCCAATCCTTCACACATCTCAGATTTGTACATGGTGCATAAGTGATCCAGGACCCGAATGAACCCGTTTCCGTCACAGGAGAGAAAAAAGAAGGTTCGGTAAAAACAAACGAATGGCGAAAAAAAATAAAAAGGAGCAAAACAAAGTTGACACGATTGCGGCCGACTCTGCCTTCAAATTATCCTTCCCCAAATTACGATCAGATATTCTCCCCAGCTCTAATTAAACATTAGCTTTTATTTGTTCCAGATGGGGCTTTGTTTTGAAGTTTTATTTTAGAAAGAGAACTGCTTTCTGCTCTGGGAAACACAACTGCATCCAAACCTGATGCTGAGTTGCAGAGGAAGCCCATGTTCCCTCGTTTCTTTGCTTTCTTGTCTTGGTTGTAAATTGGAATTAGTGGCAAATGTTTTCAACCACATCCAAAGAGATGAAGGATTATAATTCGTACCCAAGGATAATATTTAAAAGGTCTTCCCAGTCTTTTATTTTCCCAGTTCACTTCAGAGATCTCCAGTGAACACTGATTTAACCTACTGCATATAACGTTAAATCACTAATCTGGATTAGAAGATATATGTGTATGTCACACCACTTGTGAACAATACCAGATACATACGTTTTTCCAGCAAACTCAAGGAAGCTAGGAAAATCAGTTTGACCACAATGTCCACAAAGTATCCAGCATAAGTCTTATTTAACAACACAAGACGAGTCCTTAAGAGAGAGCATCGCATCTCTGTGTGAGAATATCCTATTACAGCATCAGCACAAGAGAAAGCAGTCCTCTCTTGTTGTGGGAGACAGAGGAGAGGAAATGTAATGCATGATAAAAGCAGTGCTTTGTGTGCAAATGCAGTTAAGTACTTTTTGTGATTGGCCGAAGAGAAAAGCCCAAGTGTAACGGAGGGGGAAGTGATAATGCGCAACTTTTAAAAGAATGGCAAGAGGAAGGCACGTAAAATAAAGAGAAACAATGGATGAAAGCGGAAGAGGAGAAAGAGAGAGGACCATCTGAGCCTGGCAAATAAAGCGTGAGCGAAGGAGGTCAGGAAAAGTGGGAATAAAGGCAGCAGGAGGGGAGGGATTCCTGGAGAGGTCATTAAGAGGACAAGCACTCACTTGCTGTTAATGACAGTGGAGTATCGCTCTAATCTGCCATCATTAGCCTGATTATATCAGGGGGACTGGGCTTTGCCTTCAGCTCCAATCAATGGCACCAAATCAATAGAAAAAGGATATCATGTGATCCAGCCTGGAGTGTAGCCCAATACAGCCAGACTCAGGACAGCACAGATCAACCAAGTTCAGCTTTTTCTAAGCGGTCTCATAACAGTCTAATTCAGTATACATGCCCTTAGTCCAGCTCAATCGAACGCATTTGTACAGTCTTACCCACGACAGAACACCGAAAGCCAGTTAAGCATTACATGTGACAAGTCTGAGTTAAGATATGTATGTTACAAAAATAAAGTATCTTTTATATGTTCAGTTTGTTAAAGAATCCTGAAAGAAAGATACGAATCAGAAAAAATTATCATCACATCAGAATGATTTCTGAAAGATCATACAGGAGACCGGAGCAATGATGCTGAAAGATCACAGATATAAGCTACAGTTTTTAAATATATGACAATAGAAAACAGATATTTTAAATCGTAATAATATTTCACATTTTTACTCTTTTTACTGTATTTTTAATCGAATGAATGAGCTTTGGTGGGTGCAGAAGAAACTTTTTTTAGAAGTCCTATCGAACATACTTTTGAACATTAATTTGTCTATTGTTTAATATCTGTTGTAAAGGCTAATTTTCTCAATTTTAACCAAAGTAGTGATAGTAGTAGTAATAATAATACAAATAAACCATACTGTTTATCATTTACTTCATAATAAAATAAAAAGTCGACATGACAGATGCAGCAGATCAGTGAGAAAGGAAACCTGTGTAGTTACAAGCAGGTGTTTAACAGCAACCAGACATGGATATTTTTGCGCTGTGAGCTCGGACACTACACGAGCATTCAGACGGTGATTAGTGTGTGTGTGTGTGTGTGTGTCTTCAGTGAGCAGATGTGTGCATCTGTGAGTGCCTGGATGTTCTCATGAGCTGCTGAATGTTGTTTGCGTGCAGTATCAACCGCCGCATACCCGTCTTTTACCCCAGCTGTGCCGCCTCTTGAGTTAAAAAGCAGCAGAACTTCAAAGGTGGTCAGTGAGTTGAATTCTTCATCCCGAATCTCCTGTAGTTTAGTTTGTTTGTTGTAGTGTGATGGCGCAATCCTGGCGTTTAGCTAAATGTTAAGATGAACTTGCTGTTCATCATGGAATGATTTAACAGTCCAGAGCTTTCATTGGAACAGTCATCGAGGTCTACTAAAGGTTCTTTCATTTGTATTGATTCTCCAGCTTTAAAGACTGCATGCAATCAAATAAAAAATCAAATCAAATCAAAATCAAATCAAATTTGAGTTTAATTACTTCAACTAAGGCCATTAGATGATTAACGCACTCCAAAATTCACTTTCAGCATATTTAGTTTTCTCCTTTGACACAAATATTGATTGCTAAACAAATTTTTGTCCAATCAAAAGCTTTCTTCTGCGCCCCTCCCCCAACAAGTCTAGAGGCTACGACGAGAACTGTCGTTTAGATTCTTTGAGACCAGTCAAGCCTATAACAATAATATTTTAGTGGAGCAATATCATTCCATCAGCAGTCAATCAGAATCAAGCCAATAACTAAAATGTGTGTGCTTTTAACAAACAGAGCATTATTGTGGATGTTAATATAGTTGGTGTGAAAGAAAGGAAAGAAGACTGCGCTCATGAAAGTGTTTCATTGGGTTTTTTAGGAATTAAATTCCATTCTGCTGTTCACTCACTGTCTCTCTCTCTCTTTAGGATGATGTGGATGTGTGGATGTTATGGTTTGGTGTTGCTGGTCGTGGGGGTGATGGGACAGAAACTGCCCACGCGTGATGAAGGCCTCTTTCAGATGCAGATCAGGGATAAAGCTCTGTTTCACGACTCTTCTGTCTTGCCAGACGGAGCTGAGATCAGCGGATACCTGTTCAGAGATACACCGAAAAGGTGGGACCACGCATCACACAAACATTAGCACACTTTTCTTTACATATAGGCAGTTACATAAAGACTATTAAAACTGGTGTTTATTAACACAAACATGAATGAATAAATACATAAATAAATGTTTACATTCGGAAATTTTTTAATTCAATTTTTAATAAAAAAAACTTTTTGTGCTGCAGCATATCTTTTCAATTTACAACAAAAATTTTAAGTTTAAACATCCTGGGATGGGAGGGTTATTATCACGTGCATTTGTGTGAGGGAAGATGGGATCTATTAAAGCTATATTGCATCAGATGAGTGTGAGACATACATTATGAATGAGATGTTTGATGAAGCATTGTTTTGAGTAGCAGGTGCACTCAAATGGACGAATATCAACCGTGTTCTCCACTTCCGTCAAACTGCACCACATGCGAGGGCTCAGGAAAAGGCTACAGGGTTATTTTAGCTGAGGATCCTGGATGAATTAACCACATACATACCACAGATGGTCGCAGGCTGGGCTATTCGCAATTTAAAAGGCTTTACAGTAACGACAAATATCCTTGTTTCCCGCTTGATGCCCTGCCAATGAACTGCAGTGTTCTCAAATATAGCTGATTACACTGAAGTCTAGCATACATCTGTCATAATTATTGAACAGAATGTGGAGTCGAAAGGTGTTTCTGCTCACAGAGGGTCTGATTTAAAGCTCAGACTGTTTGGAATAGTAGTATCATGCTACTTATACTAATTTAGACATATATGTACAGTAGATATTTAATGCAATGACTAAACACATTTGTCAAAACGTGTAGCATACAACAGAGCACACTGCGCTGTATCCCACAGATTCCCACAGTATCCCTTAGTAAAAGTAAAAAAACTATTTCAAATTAGCCATTAATAGTAGGCAGTATTCAGTGTATACTTGCACTAATTAATATTTCAGTATAGTATTAGAAGGAGGTTACAGCTAGAATACACCAGCTGTGTTTGGTGGGCCTTTTATAAGACATCTCCCATGTGCAACGCATTGTCAAAAGTATGCTAATTCATTGGCAACACAATGCTAAAAACGCTAACAAAGCTAGCAGAAATATGTTGAGACAGCAAGGCTAAAGTAGCAGCGCTGTGTTTGGGGAATATGGTCCTAATTCGGTAGCGGTCTCCGAAAGGCCAGCTAGTTCTAATTTCAGTATATTGTGTCTTGGGACGTGCTTTAATATATCTCAAGTACTTTTAAAGACGAAACATGACTGCAATCAGGCAGGCTAAATTAGCCACCGTTATGCACAACCTTGCTAAAATAGCAGTCTTGTACTTAGGGACCCTTTTTTTTAGGCCCTAATGTGGAAAGTATTGTTATACACCTTGTTATGTAACCTTCTATAGAATTTTATGCTAAGAAGTGCATCTAAAAAAAGAGCTAAAAATATAATTGCCTGCAGATGGCTAGTTTTCACACAGTCATCAAATGTGATTCGGTCCAAGCAAAGAGCACATCTGTTATACAACATACAACGAGTCAGGTTTAATTTCCTGTTTCTAAGTCGTTGTCAGTTTTGCAGCACATGCTAACTTTCCTCGCTCTTGCAGGTACTATTTTGTGGTGGAGGAAGACAACACTCCTCTGTTGGTGACGGTGACACCTTGTGATGCTCCCCTTGAGTGGAGACTGACGTTGCAGGAGCTCCCAGAGGAACGCAGCGGGGAAGGATCAGGTATCGGAATTAAATCTTCTGATCAATGTTGCAACTCTGCAGTAATTTAAGACTTGTTTTCCATGTAAACATTCTAAACTATTATTAGAAAACCTGATCTTAGATCGGTGGAACAAGAGCCATTCAATACAGTCTAATGATTAAAGTAGACGGCGGTATCTCCTTTCATTAATCTCCAAAGGATTAAACTTGTTAGGAAGGAAGTCATTCCTACATTAAGAATCGTTTTGATCCTATAGGATTAGGAATTCCAGTACTTTAGAGATTAAAGATTCTTTGCAATATTTTGCAATATCCAAAACCTAGTGAGCAGCCTTCATAGGCAGCATTTTAAGCTTGGAATGTAAGGCTGTTCTTAAATTTATACTTAGATTTCATTCTATAACAGCAAATACAATTGTGTTTATTAACCCATGGTTTGTCAGCTCTGTTGAAAAATCCAGAATATGCTGGTTAGGTATGTTTTGAAGCATGGCTGCTGGTTTGAGCTGTTTAAGCTGGTCATGTGCTGGTTACAAGCTAGTCCTGAGCTGGAGCTAGTTGCTTAGGAGCAGCACATGACCAGCTAAGTTCCAACTTGAACAGGCTAGGAACCAACTTAAGATGCCTAACCAGCATATGCTGTTTTTTTTTTAACAGGGGAAGCCGCACTGTTTGCATTATAAGGTTCCGTTTGAGTTAAGTGAGGTTGCCTGTGTAGGGAATAGACAACAAATTGATTTTACCAAAAGTCAAAATGAATGTCCTACAGATGCCCCCTTTGGAAAGATTTATGCAAAAATAACTGGTTTTATTTGAAAAAGCAGCATGCCTGCAGGTAAATATGTGTTTTCTGTGAAGTACTGTGGAGCGTGTCCAGTGTGGGTCAGTGTTTTCCAGCGTGGTCAATCATTAGCTCTGTTCTAGTGTGTTAGTGTGTATTTGTAAAGTGTGAATTTGGGCCCAGTGTTTAGCAAACTGATGGACTGCAGCTGAACGTCTGCAGAGGTGATAGGCTGAAAGCAAGAATTAACAAGAGTAAAATGGAGTGAATCTTGTAAAGGGATATACAGTATGTGGGTGAAACTCACAAAACCTGTTAAGAACATGACCCCAAAACGGGAAAAAAATGTAGTGAAGTGTGACCTAGACATGCTTTCAATCACACAGCCGTAGAATCATCCCACTCTTCCCATCAACTGTAAGCAAAAAAAGGTTGTGACCGGCATTCGTCTTCAAAGCAAACTCCTCGCTTGTACTCCTTCTCCCTTTCATTTCTTCCCTTTTCCCATCACACTCTCTTTTTCCATCTGGACAGTATCTTAAAAAAGAAATCAATAAAGTTTCACAAAACACCCTTGTATTTCACTCCACACACATGGAGCAGCACAGCGGGTTTCAGTTGTGCGTGTCTGTGAAACCCAATGTATAGGACCGAAACGGGGCAGAAGCTGCTGTGTCAGAAGCACACTGTATTTGCAGAACATGTACATGTGCGAGCTTACATGAACACACAAGTGTCTCCTTGCGAGACGACAGGCTTCTCTGATCATCTCTGACTTTTTGTGCTATAATGACTCCCAGGCCTTGGGTTTCCTCCTTTCTCTTAGTCTGTGGCCCAATATGGCTGTCCTGGCTGATGAAATGCAGAGACCCCCATCATTCACTGCGCTACAGTTGAGTTTAATGCAAAGGATTTAGATTTTTTTTTACACACCGTGTAATGATCGTCCTGCTACGCCGTGACTTGGCTGTGATTGGGAGATCCTGAAAGACAAATCAGTCACAGTTGATGATATCCGCCTTCAGACTCATTTCCTTGCCCACATACACATTCAGTCATTCACAGTTGCAATAACTCAAACACACATACACGCACTTACTCTGATGGGACCGGACCTTAGGAAAGAACATTCCAAACGAGATCTCTTTAATATTTAATTTGTTTCAAGACAACAGTTGGATCAAACAGAAAGTGAATTATAACTTGAAGTGAATGAATGAAAACAGAAGTTTTGTGGCTTTTAGTCAATGTCTGTCTGCCAACGATATACCATTTTATAGGATCTTTAGGTTTTCTGCTTTTCCTAAGAAAGACCTTGGAGTTTCAGAAAAGAGTTCAACAATTTTTACAGCTGTATCCATTAGGGCTGTGCGATTAATTAAAATTTGTAATCATGTATCGTAATCATGTTGTGAACATGCGCAATTTCTAAACCGCCGTACAGCACGATTTTTTGCACGCTCCCTCTTCCGGCAGCACCTTTTTTTACTTGCACAAACACACACAATATTTTTTTGATTTGTCATAGAGACATCTGTTCTAGAGTCCTTTTATTATACCTTTACTAGGGGATTTAATTATTTTTGTTGCCTTATGTCTGTTTTAGAGATGTGTTACAGGTCTCTGATAAAGAGCTAATTGTTTTCCTTTGGAAAATTTTTTCGAAATCGCAATATTGTCCAAGAACATTGTGATTGTTTTTTTGTCCATATCGCACAGCCCTACTATCCATTAAATTTTATGCAATCTGTTGATGCTTTTATACAAAGCAACTTTACGCTTCATACAACCTCTGTTTCTATCATTCAATGGGAATTTAACCCATGCCCTTAGTGTTGCCAGTGCAATATCCTACGTACAAATGCATCAATAACACTTTAAAAATAAAAAAAATCTTAAGTTCTGTGCAATACTTTTTTCTGGTTAATTGCAGGAACTACATGTTCCTAAATGAGAATAATAAATAAATAAATGAGAAGCAAACAAGGACATGGAAGCTTTTTTCATTTTTGTTATCTTTGAG
>JAUMHR010000084.1:20293-30358 GCA_032361145.1 Enteromius fasciolatus
CCGTCATCACTGCTGGAGCTGAAAGCAGAATGGTCACATGAGCACTATCGTCTTCTTTCCTATTGGCTGACTCTCCCGAAAGTCGCTCTTCATTTACGTAAAGTTGAGAGATTCTGAACTTTGTCGCGTCGCTGGACACGCCCACATCCGGTCGCCAATGGTCGCTCGCGGCCGCCGTCGCTCTTGTCGCCGGAAATCGCCAGCTCTCCATTGAAATGAATGGGGTTGCGTCGCTTTGTCGCTGTGTATCACGTGTAGTGTGAACGAGGCTTTATGTTTAAACCAGACCATAGATGGCCTTTTAATTCCTCGGATGTTATGCCGTATGTCAGCACTGCATAGCATTTGTTATAATAGTGGAAGTTACCTGGCCAAATTACATTATTAACAGATATCTCTTTCTCTACATCTCTATCTGTCTTATGTACATTACATACGGATCTTTAGGATGGAACTACAGGTGTGCTCATAAGTTTACATACCCCTGGCAGAATGTGCAAAATTTTAATAATTGAAACAAAATAAGCGGGATCATTAAAAAAAAAAAAAAATCAATTTCATTTTTTATTTAGTATCGAAATCCAAGTGCAGGTGTGTTTCCACACTCTGCCCTCCCACCTCTGTAATAAACACAGAGATGTCAGTTCCGTCCCAATTGGTATTTGTAAATTGAAAAATTTGAAATTTTAAGGCGTCAGGTGACAAAAATCGGAACTCAAATGTAAAGGCCTTTGAATAAGGCATTTGACTTGAAAAATAACTAAGTAAAAATAATCATTTGACAAATATATCACTGCAGAGGCCTAATAAAGGATTTAAAATATAATTAAATGTTAATGCGATCTCTGATTTCAAGTTTCCGCATGATGAATTATAGTCTTTAATCTCATTTAGGATAATTACTAAAATACATAATAGGGAAAAAACTGAGAGTTAAAAGGTTAAAAGCATCAATGAGCATCACTTGCATCAGGGCCAAATATTTGTGCAAAGACTAAATAACTCTCCATACCAGCAGATGGCATAGTCAGTATTTATCATTCAAAAGTAGAAACCAGAACCGTCAAAATTAAAAATCAGTAATTTAGATGTGTGCCATCTTAACTCGACTAGTTGATTTTGTGCTTCCATTTATCTCCATGTACACTGGTTTGGTAAGCTGCAGCCAATAAGGTAATGCCAATCAGAGCGATCTGTCTCAAAAAGAGTCTGCCTTGTGTCACTGGTGCAAAACACACGCCAAAAACTAGACTGACAGATGCTCAATGATGACTCAACATTAGGCAATCTTCGGCTTGATGTGTGATGGCCGTAAGATTGCCAAATACAGTACAGGACATCAAAGCCCATAGAGACTGGGCTGTTTTAAGACGGAATGGGTGTTTCTAAAAACACTGTCCAAACAGATCCAAGGACTCCGGCGTGAATGGATGTTCTGTTTGCTTGTATGCATTAGTCTTGGTTTGCACGCTCCGCTGGGTTAGTGTGGTGCCATTGGCAGGAGGAATGCAGGAGGACCTAAAGGAAACACTTATGGAATGTGAAGGGCTGAATGACATCATGTGAGGTGTCAAGGCCTGGAAGAAGCTAGAGTTGCCCTGGTTTTACATCTCATTTACGCAAAACTGAAAAGAACCATTGTAATACCATGATGTGAAAGGTGTGTGTGTGTGTGTGTGTGTGTGTGTGGAAAAGCCTGTGCATTTGCCCTCAGGACAGATCAAGCCGCATTAGTCTAGTGCCCTCATCAGTGAAAGTAGTTCAGTCGTGAGGTCAGTGCGCATGCTATTGATGGTTGTAGGTGAAAGTGACACAAAACATTAACCATGATCTGAACAACCTCTCGTTTTCACAACTACGTCCTGTTTCTTCTACTGTCTGGTTTTGTCTCAACCCTCTGTTGCTTACATTGTTTTACTGAATGTAGCATGCCAGTTAGGGTTGAGATTTTCTAAAACTGTCTTTGTAAAGAATTATTTATTCCAGATTCACTATTGAAGTAATATTCAAATTTTCTTGATTGATATATATATATATATATATATATTTATATTTGTTGTTATTACACGGCTTCTTGCCCCAAAAGTAATAAATAATAAAACAATAAAGAAATGATATAATACAATAATAAATAAGTCAGTAGAATCATCTTCTATCCACTGCTTTTGCTTTTCCCGTACATTTGGAATTTAATGTTGAAGTCCTCCATTTGAACTCGTGGTTAAGCGTTTTTAAGTCACCGGATGGCGGCTAACTGCCAGCAACAGTGGAGTGATATAATTACTAACGGTCAAGATGATGCGCAGTACCAGGATGAGCCGGTGTTATTAGTTTTACCGGTTGTTATCTTGAACTAACACACCTTGGAATGTGGCGACTGACCAATCAGAATCGAGTATTCCACGAAACCGATTTAAAGTTATAGAGGAGAAGATGCAATGAGTCATGCTTTTGACTATAAATAAATAAAAACAATAATGAAAAAATGAGAATGACAAATATAGGCATGGGCCGGTATGAGATTCTGACGGTATGATAACCTTGGACAAAAATATCACGGTTTCACGGTATTGTAATTACTGCTCTACAATGTTATATTTAAATGTCCGAGTAAAAAAAAAAAAACTCTTTTTCCCAACTAAACACAGTACATTTTATTTTGGGAAACATAGAACATAAAGAAGTTTCAGATTTTTTAATAACACTGTACTGTACTCAAATGCAAACATGGTGAAACCTGTGTTTTATAGCAATACAGACTAAACAAACCTTCAAATATTATGTTGTGTCTATTTACAAGATTAAAGATAAAACGCTTTGAAAACTTCACTGTCTTATATATGTCTTTATACATAGGCCTAGATAGATAGATAAATCTATCTATCTATAACTATATATATTTATGTGTGTGTGTGTGTGTGTGTAATTATGAATATTTGAAAAGTCTAGCAATAAAGTATCTGAAAAAGATCTACTTCGAACAATACATTAAATTACATTAAATAAAGAAAAAATCAATTAGAAATAAATCACTAAAACAAGTAAATGAAACAATAACTAACACATGGTCCAATGCCATGTCTCAAGTCAAGTGAATGAATCAAACATCCAATACTGACTTCCGGAAAAGGGGAATAACCAATGACATTTGAGATTACAAGTAAAACAGCAAGCCCCGCCCCACGACTGACAAAAATAAAATTGTTCGAGCGCAGGAATGATCTCGCGCGAGTGCCTGAACTGCGCGCAGGTGACATATCACGCGCACGCGGTTTTAAAATGAGCTCGCAGCTCCCGTTTCTTCGCGTGAAGATCTGTTTTCCTCTCGCGTATGTGATTTACCGCGCACGCCAACATCAGTGGTTCGCTCGCGGATTATTGCCATAGATTTGCCGCCATACGAGTCTCGCTGACTGCGGATCACGTGCACAATCACATACACGCACGCGCCTGCCGGCAGTAACCGGTGGGGGCGGGGCTGCACTGTTTTCGCTGCAGGTACGCACACACACACAACCTAGTAAGGAGTCCTGCGCTTTCACTTTAACGACACAAAAAATGCACATATCGTGGGAATGGTTTAACTTTTTTTTTTTTTTTTTTTTTTACTTTTTCAACCCGCGGTAAACCTTGAAACCGGTTATCATCCCATGCCTAGACAAATATAACTGTGGTCTCCACTTCTCGGAATAATTATCTGATGTTTTCCTTAAACACGTTTAGATTTTTACTATAACTTCGTATCATCTTCTTCTCTATTAGAGAACAGGGTCAGGGAGGTGCTATACCAATATAGTCAGATTACAATCCATTTAAAACAGCAGGATTGTGGCTTTCCATGGGCCGCTCACTGACCACTTGATGGATGCCGCACACAATAATCACAATAGCTTTATTCAAATCCAGTCTGACTCAGTTTTAATAGGCTGGCTTTACATAATTTCCTCTGGTCAGGATGCACCGTGCACAGGTTTAATCAGACCACTGGAAAACAAAGTCATGTTTACAGGATACTGGTCTTAGAATAAGCGTTTCTCAGGAAAAACTGATCCCAGGATTTGTCACAGATTGCGAGGTTCATGGCGTAAAATCTCTAAAAGGCATTTCTTCCTTTAGTCATACAGCATATTCCACATTGTCAGACAAATGTCAGTGAACTAGTAAGAGCTTACTACTTCTGGATAGATGGAACTTCTGACCACAAAGTGTAATCACAATTTCCGATTCCCTCTGCAGACATTGCTATAAACGACTGATTTATAAATAAACTACACCCTGAATAACACTTAAAAATGAAACAAATTGCAATGTGTTTCCTGTACAACAACCTGATGCTTAACTACCATAGCATTCATTGTTGAAAACACTGCGTAATGTCACTGTGTGAACTGATTCAGTTTCTAATATTAAATGGTTTAATTGCCATTCTGCAATAGTCATGGAGCTTTAAAGTAATTCATATATTTTTTTCAAATGGTTTCAAAACAGGTGCAAAAATCTGCTGCAATAAATCGTTTCCATTTGAATCGTTGGTGCTTTGGGAAATACGGGAAATCATTTAGCTATGTTGCTGACAACAGAACTGGCAACCGTTGCTGGATAACGACAGTTATGGAAACGGGATCCCTGGTCAGTCAGATGATCTCTTCCTGTCAAAATGGGATGTTCTTGGCCAGAATAAGCCCTTTGACTCTGTCATCGAAACTCTAAAAGGTTTTCACTTGATTTAGGACAGGGTTTCACTTGATTTCCAGCCGATAAAGCGTTTCACGCAACAATTAAACCTTGAGGAGACAAAGTGGTACTATCTCAGGGCTGGAGTGACATGTTTATGGTGCTCAGATGTGGAAGGATAGCAGTATGAAATGTTACAGCACAGCTGTAGGAAGTTCTGCACATGTATCTTGTAATGCTGAAGGAAGTCGAGGCACGCGCTTGTGTGTGTGTAGTGATGGGTAATTCTTTGGGATGTTCTCGCTGCAGGAGCCTGTGTCCTCACAGTAGTCTAACAGCGCACACTTATACAATCACACACACACGCAGTCCGTCCACATCTGGAAAGTGAAACCCATCCAGTCCTGTAAGGCTATGTATCTGAGTGATATAAACATCTCTACTGAACTGCCTACTGCTGGATCCAAACAACAGAAGAAGAGCAGCTTTTTCCACTTGAATGAGTTCAGATTCAAGATGTGTTTGGGAAATATTTTTCCTCAGTTACTGTATCTGCCACTGTTGATTGATTTGACGACAGTGCTGGGAGTAGGACTATGCAAAACTATGCTCTTTCAACACTGATTATTTGAAAAGTTGTTTGAATTAGTGGCTTTTCATGCTAGCAAAAATAACGGTCAATCTCAACCCACCAGAAATGTAACGTTAATTATAAGAAAGAGTACACACACACACAAGCGCGGACACACACATTTGTTTTTTATTTTCCTTTAATGTAATAGCAAATATAATTTCCTTTATTTATTTAAAAATGTACATATTCCCTTGCCACTGGGTAGGCTTACTTTTCAGTAGGACTATATGACTATATATATATACATATACAGTATACACACACACACACATATACTATGTTCAGAAGGGAATCGAACCAAACATAATAAAAATTGTGAAAGTAGTTTTAATGCACCTTATAACTATATACATAGTTACAAGATATAAGTAATAAATGATATGATGTAATTCCCATTATAAATAATAATAATTTATTATACTCTTTAATAACTCTATACCACGCTCTTTTGGCCTTGTTAGTGGCAGAGCAAGTATAAGAACCATAATGACTTTATTAAAGTGCTGTAATGATGCATTGACATTGTTTAGTACTCAAATCATATGTTGAATCAGTACTACTGGAGCAGGACTGTCCAACTGTTTGACTTATAATTAAGCTGGTTAAGGAAAATGTTCAAAATGGACACATCAGAAGTGTTTTGGGAGCCGTTCGCACAGCTGGACGTTACAGAATGGACCGATGCTTCTGTAAAAACTAATGAAAATACGATTTTAATATTAAATGGTTTAATTACTATAATCATGGAGCTTTAAAGTCATTAAAACTCCTGCAACTCCTTTGAAAGAGTTTCAGGGTGTGCATGTAGCAACTGTACCTACTGAGGCTTGTTCACAAAACTAATGTTTTGGCTCAGAAATTTGGTTCAATAAACTTTTTCATTTGAATGAACAGCTGTTGAGATGGCACAAACATTTTAGTTTTTAAATCGTTATCTTTGTACTGCAAAAGAAAAACAAAATGTGTCACTTTGTACTTAAATCACAGTTTAATTTTCAGTGAAGTGAATTCAAATTTTCAATAAGCCTGTCTGCTGTTTATGTTAAACGAACAGCTTTCAGACTGTGCCTTCCCTAATTAAGCAAACGCTTAGTTCATATGATATCAATCACCGTCCAGATTTTGTGGCCCATCCTGCCACATCTGTGTGTGTGTGCTGCACTGCATGCGTACTGAACATGGTAACGTTTAAGCCTGTGTGGCGGCCACAGCATTAGTTGTGGAGGTCTGTCAGTAATCACCAGGTCAAGTGTGAAGTGATTGGGTGTGTCTGTGACCGATCAAAGTCAATCACTTATTGGTCAAAACCGATCAATATTGTATTACAGCACAGTTCCAGTGTGCTGGTCCGTACCCGGCGGCGTTCAGGCCTGCATTTCCAGTCTGTGTGTGTATGAATGTGTTAACCTGCTTTGAATGTAGCAATGAGAAAGAGGAAGCCAGGATGCAGTGTGTGATGGACAGGCCTAATGTCTTTCATCCTGAAGGCCCTGAGCTACAAAGATCTCCCCGTAACACCAGCACAATGCTCGGCATGTGACAGGGACAACCATCTGTTCACCAGACACACACGCACACTCACTCTCACACGAGGGGGGTGCCAAACGGATCGATTAGCAGACGGGGGCGTCTGGGGCCACAGGGGACCGCTGGGGATCTGGAAAGAGAGCAGAGACACTCGGGTCACACAAAAATGGTGTCGCATTACAGCACATGCTAAATCAGTTAGCGGCCTCTCGCACATGCACACACACCAGAGACTCGGATAGCGATCCTTTCCATAAATCACAATAGCAAGTAGATTTTCACGCTTTTGTAAGAAGATGCATCAACAGCACTAAAGAGTTTTTAGGTATTTTTCAGTGTGATATGTATGATATCTAAGGTGTGATATGTTTTCTACATATGTACAGGCTCAGTTTTTTTTTTTTTAAGGACAGTACAAAAAGTATGCATTATACATAAAGAGTATAGGATATGCTAACTTGCATCTAGGAAAAACAAACAAAAACACCAGCCCTTTTTTTCTCTTTCAACATGTATATACAGTATGAAATAAATGTATATTTATTTAATAGATTGGTACTAAGCTGTTTATCAACCAAAATTCGATTTTTATTTTATTAAAACTGATTTATCTTCATCTAAAACATGAAAGGTCTTAACAATTATCACTTAAGATATAAAATCACAATTAGACACTTAATGTATTCTATTTAGTTTATTTTTTCACTTGGCATAATGCTCACTTTTTGCTCACCATTTACACAAGACACATTTTTGCATTCAAAAACAACTATAGGCTCTTTAAAAACTCAACTTCAAGAACCTTGCACTGTATGAACACCCCTGAAGACTATTTAGCAGAGCTGGACGCTGTTCTCAAATCAGAGCTGAACCTAGCGCCCAGTGTACACCAACATCCAAAGGGAAGGAGACGCCATGTATCTGAGACTCCTTTTATAACCCAATATTGCATCAGACTGTAAAAGAGGAGGCAGAACCTCAGCCAGGAACGGTCCTCCTCGGTACCATCTGCTCGTGAGAGCACAGGCTCTTTTTGTCCTGAGCTAATCCTTGTTTTACAGACCTGACAGATGCTCAAATCCCTTCACCCAGGGTCCAGACTCAACACTAACTCGCTGGATCCCTCTTCTAATGTCTTCTACAGAGACCGAGGCAAGCTCTAACCCAATACCCTACTTGTTACATAAATGACGGATCTCCTCCCGATGCACCCGAGAACATCTGTGAAGTACATTGACTTGTTTGTCAACACTCTGACCTGTAAACCGACACCGACGTTCTTCGTGAACGTTTCAAACGGGCATCGAGCCATGCGAGACGCATCAGCTTTGGCTGCGATGGACGCGGTGGTGATAAATAGCTTTAAAGGGTGAGGACGTTTCCTGACGGCAGAAACACACACCCAAATACAAACCAAAACCACTTGATCTTGAGAGACAGATGGGGATGCGATACGTGGTTTTGAGATGCAGCTGCGAAGACCAGTTTCAAGATTCGTTTATAGAAATGGTTAGGAGGATTTTTCCATGACATTACATGGGTTTCTTGCACTGAGCTTGTCACCGTCAAATCAGCACCACAACGGCTCATTTGAAACGTTTCGGCAGACTCGTTTGGAGAGCGCTCCCATGTTTAATGAACATCTTACATGCGCGTTCCCCCTGAAGCTGAGCTAATTAACCTTATTATTCAAAGGGCAGCAAAAAGTTTTCCTCCCCAATCTCTTCGTTTATCGAATTAATCTACGTACGACTTTTCGAATCCAACGTTTATTCCCTCGAGAGATTGCATTAACAAGAAGGCGATTAGAAAGGGGATTGTTGCACAATCAGGACACACACAGGAACACAGCTATTGGCATCTCTCTGCAGACAGTGTCTTATTAAGTTATGTTTTGCCATTTCACGTTTCTCTGTGGGGCTGCCCCAATTGCCAGGCGCATTACTTATTCCGAAGGGAGCCATTCTCCATCCAGAAAACCCTTATTTCATTAGCCCAGAAAGGGCCGTAATGAGAATAGAGCTTTGTTTCACGTGCCTGGGCTTCTCTCTGCTTCCTGCTGGTGACGGCTGGATCTCACGGTTCTGTGAGCCTGATATTTTACGTCTTTTCCGAAACTCTCTAAATAATTCCTATACGACGTGCCAGAGCAACAGAAGCCGTGCCAGTGAGTTGACTTTTATCTCTCGCTGTTCCAGTTATACGGAGCTCTGTTTTTTTTAATGCGGGAAATTATTTTGCTGACATCATGCAGAAGTTGATTTGTACGCTGCGTAGTCTTGATTTTAGAAATAAATCAGTCAGACCGCAATTTGTAATATATAATGCACAGTGTACTTATTCTCTGCTTGGTTGAAAGGGGCACTGTAAGGGATGCGAAGTAAAACTATATGATCGCAGAGATCTTTATATTGTTACATATATTATATACAGCTATATTCGCATACAGTATACTAATGTAACGCGATTGATCCTTTATGACAAATATTTTGTTCCGAAATGTAACTTTATTACTGTATACTGTTTTGTGAATAGTGTATTCTGTCCGCGTGGAGAACCGAAATGAATAAAGCGTCGTTTACATGTGAAACAGGCTGTCAGGAAACAGGAATCTATGGAGAGATGTCCCATTTTCATTTATTGCAAATTCAACAAGATTATTTAAAGTGTGACACTGTCTGATCACACTTTATATTGTAGTGTCCGTGTAGTAATTACACTTAAGAAATGACACAAAATTGTGTCTTTTTTGCATGTACTTTGATTATGCTGGGGACAAATCAATATCATTCTGTGAAATAAATTATGCAGTAAGTACAACATTATTGCAATAAGGCATTTTTTATAAATAAGGGATGCTTGCCTTATGTAAACAAAACAAGAAAAAAAATACATATCCATATTATATTTGCATATTGCTAGGTGTATTACATTTTATGGTAATATTAAGAAATGTGGATGATTCGTGATCAAAACATTATGATTATTGTTTTTTGTTTTTTTTATTACATGTATTTTGTATAATACACACTTTTGATATTGCTATAGTGATATCCAATATGCATTTTATATCCTGAAGAAAAACAAAAGATTTAAGAACTATATTTTCGCACATTGTAGTATTATTTATTTGCTATATTTGGTATTTATTCATATTTTGAATTAGATTTTATTTTGATATTTTTATATTTTTTTGCCTTTTTTTGTGGGGGGGGGGGGGGGGGGGGGGG
>JAUMHR010000084.1:43284-53804 GCA_032361145.1 Enteromius fasciolatus
GGATGGATGGATTTTATGCAGGGATGGATAGATAGATGAAGGGTTGGATGGATAGATGATGGATGGATGCACTGTATCCAAAGATGGATGGATGGATGGCTAGATGAAGGGATGGATGGATGGATCAATGGATGGATAGATGAAGGGATGGATGGATGGATCAATGGATGGATCAACAGATGATGGATGGATGCACTGTATGCAAGGATGGATGGATGGATGGCTAGATGAAGGGTTGGATGGATCAAAATACTGTATGCAGGGATGGACAGATAGACAGATGGATGGATTGATGGATGAATGAATAGATAAAGAGATGAATGGACAGATGGATATCTTACCATGATCCTCTTTGGTAAGTCTGAAGAGCATCTTTAACCATGAAGCCCAGGTGTCCATTCATCTCACTGACTTGCTTCAACAGCCTGAAGAAATACAGAAACAACAAAACACTGAACACTGAACACCTGACATTTACATTTAGACATTTTTTGCAAATCTGTCAAACTGCAGTGTCAGTGTTGTTCAGTCTATGTGTGGTGGCTGAAGTCATTGAAGGATTGTTGTGTTCAGGTAGACGTACAGCACAGCTTTGCTTTGATCTCTCTGCACTCCTTCTGCAGATCCAGTGGAGAGAAACATCGCTGACTGCACAGCGCCATCCATGTGACCCAACTGAGCCGCATCCAAGAAGTAGTAGAATGCAGCGGTCTGAAAATAAAGAATAATTGAGATCAACACACTATAAAGTAATGCATAAAATATGAAACTCTCCATTTTGAAATACCAACTGATTGTTAAAGGGACAGATAGTTGAAAAATGAAAATTTGCTTTTAATTTATTCACCCTCAGGCCATGAAAGATGTTTCCTTAATAAAAATGATTTGCTGAAACCGTGGTCCTTGGTGTTTCAGACAATGAAAGTCAGTAACTGCCCATTTTTGATAGTTTAAAAAGCATATCAGGCAACACAAAATTAATACTCATAGCACCTGAAGATATATTAAATGACCCTATTATGGGATATTATGGTTATGATTTATAAACAATTAAAAGTACTTTAAAATCAATCCTAAATGTTACAGGAAGCCAGTGTAGGAACCTAAGGACTGATGTGATATGCTCAGATTGAGATGCTCAGATGAGTCTAGGTAAATCTGGGTATCATCAGTGTAGCTGTGATAGGCAATTTGGTTCTTTCTCCTTATTTGACTTAGTCGGAGCATATAAAGGCTAAACAAGAGTGGCGCAAGAATTGAGCCTCGTGGGACTCCGCATGTCATGGAAGTCCACTTAGACTTATGCTCTCCTATACTCACATAATAACCTCTCCCTTCTAAGTAAGACCTGACCATCTGAGTACATCCCAGAAAGTCTCTCTAGTAGTATGGTATGATCGACAGTGTCAAGATCTAGCAGTACTAGCACTGATATTTTGCCAGAGTCAGAACTAAAGTGAGTGTTATTTATTATTTAAATGAGTACAGTCTCTGTGTGATGCGCTTGGAAACCAGACTGAAAACTGTCCAGGTATCCATTTGAGTTTAAGAAGCTCTTCAGCTAAATAAAAACAACCTTTTCAATAATTTTACCAATGAAAGGAAGATTTGATATTGGTCTATAAATGCTCAATAAGGTGTTATCAATATTGCATATGTTTAGAAGAGCTTATCAACTGCAGGGTTTGTTCGTCTCGCAACAGTGTTGAGAAAAGTGTTGTTTCAGTTACTATTTATGAGGATTGAGATGAAGGTCTGTCTAGCTGTGGCTAGTTCCACACTGAAAGCATGAAGGCAGTCTTTATAGATGAATTTCAAATTTTGTTTTCCACCACATCCGCTCAGCTTTTCTGCATTGTCTTGGAAACTAAGGCCGAAGAATCAGTTTACAGCAAGGAATCATATTTTAGGTGACAATGTTGTAAATAATGTTTATTTTCTTGAAAAGACCGATCGTTTCACTTCATAAGAACTAGTGTTGTCAAAAGACCCGGTACTTCGGTACCAAGACGGTACTAAAAAATGTGAAATGTTACGGTAGCAGGTTTTCTGAAGTACCAGTAGTACCGAGCAACGGGTCAACCCGGTTCTTGCTGCGCTACCCGAAAGGTGCACACTGCATCTTCTTCATAAAAGCACAGAGAGATGGCGACCGGCGGTGCTATTGACGAGGCGGCTCTGAATCGGCTCGTTGAAAAGAAAGGAGGAAAGAGCCACGTGTGGTATTTTGTTTTTGAGGCTGATGACAAGCGCAACATCATTGATCACCAAAAACCCATCAGCAAGCCGTGTCATCAAAAGAGGAAATACATCAAACCTTATAAAACACCTCAAACATTGCAATTTGCTTAGTTAATCATTAGCATAAGCGCGGCTAATGTAAAGTTTCTTTATTAACTATTTAATGCTCCTATAGCGTTTAAAACAGGACATAATAGTGTACTATTTGTTCACACTAGAGGCTTTAAATGACCTGTGTAGCCAAAATATGTGTGTTAGAGAACAAATGTATGGTTAATGTCTGTATCTTTAAAATCGGTCCATCAGAAAAGCAGTTCTATGTTATGAAATATAGTTTGCGCTGTTTGATTAAATAAAAGTCCTCTGATATAAAAGTGTTTTTGTGTTTTGCTTTGGTACCGAGAACCGTGGATTTTCCCTGGTATTGGTACCGAATACTGAAACACTAATAAGAACTCTATATACCATCAGGAGCAACAGGTATTCATTTTGTGTTCTTTTATATACTTTTTTTTAATATCGAAGACTGACCTGTGTTATATAAATCACTAAGTACCACTAAGTTTCATCTAAAATCTTCTTTTCTGTTCTACTGAAGAAAAACGTTCACCTACATTTTGGTTGGCCTGAAGGTGATTTTTTAACTTCTTTAGGGTGAACTATTTCTTTAAACGAGCGACCTCTGACCTCATTCCTGTCTGGTTTGTCAGGATTGTCACCATTTAAATGGTAGACGCCCACATTGAAGAGTCCATCACGACTGCCGTTCTGAGCCGCCAGCTCAAAGTATCGAAAGGCCTTTCTTTCGTCCTTTACTATGTTACTGTAGTACCATCCGAGGCCATTCAGAGCTTCTACAGATCCCTGAGAAAAACACACACGGCCCGTTATAGATATCACAAAGCTTCCACACGAGCTCATACTTGTACTCACCATGTCGGCAGCTTTCTCCAGAAGCTCGAGGCCAAGCGTCCGGTTCTTCTTCACTCCTATGCCCTGTTCAAGCACCAAGCAAGCAGTTGTTTCTCAGATCTACATGACAGGTAGACTTGAAAGTATCTTACATTTTACATTTATTTCCCTAATCTTGTGTCAGGAGTTTCTACTTATACAAAACATACATGTGTGCGCTTTTTACAATGCAAATGCTTGAAAAGATACGACTCAGGAGATTTCCATGTAACCTTTGGATCACCTTCAGGAGGAGAATGGCGTAGTCGTACATGGCGATGGGATCAACCATCTGCAGGGCACTCTGGGCGTACCACATGACTGCTGCTCTGATGTCTTTCTCCACCCCGTTACTGCCCCACAGATGCATCCTGGCCAGAGATTTCTACAAGAAACACCAGCCCACAACCACCTTACAACAGCTGATCTCAAATAGAGTAACAAAAGTCTGCAGCAGCTAAAATAATATATATTACAATTATTGTTATTAATATTGCAATAATGAATGTGATTCACCGTGATTGATATATATATAAAAAACCGTCTCAAGGATGATCAGAAGAAATGTTAAATATTATGAATGTCACAGTACAGGGTCTGAATACTTAAGACCATGTGATATTTTTATTTTTAATAAATCTGCAAAAAAAAAAAAAGTTTTTTATCAATATGGGGTGCTGTGTGTACATTAATGAGGAAAAAAATTAACAAATGATTTTAGCAAATGGCTGCAATATAACAAAGAGTGAAAAATTGAAGGGGGTCTGAATACTTTCCGTACTCACTGTATGTATATTCTTGACTTCTTTTTGTTTGTAAATACAGTGTATTCAGTTCATTTGATCTAAAACACATTCTGACCGCATGTTCTGAATCAGAAGAACTAAAGTAAAAGTTGATAAAGAACTACCCAAAGACAAAGAGAGATAAAAAGACCTGAGACTCTATGTCTCCTCTGTCGGCCTGGTGTTTCAGATACTGCACGATGTCACCCAGCTCGCCCGTTTGAGTGTGGAGCTCCTCGTCATTGTTCAAATGAACGTGTTCTGTGAGAGTTTGCTGCAGAGAAGAGATTAGTTCACATCACAACCTGATGACCCAGGATGTCTAGGTACGGCCTTGTGTTTACAAATGTTTCAGTCCAATATTTCATTAACAACCAACTTAACACAGTTCAGCAGTGTCATTTTTCTAAATTTGACTGTGCTCGCCGATAAACAAGACATCCACCTGATACAAAGCCACCATTTTATTAGCAAATGAGCATTTGCAAATACAATTCTCTTTCGTTCTGTAGTCTGTGTGCATGATTCAAATCAACTATATTTTACTGACTGAAATGATATTTCAATTAGTGCGTTTACGTAAGCATATTTTGGTAAACTGAATGAACAATGTTGCATTTTTCACTAAATACATTTCTAATTGTAGTCTTTCTGGTAGAAATGTAATCTTTGTTTTATATATTTTTGAATATATATGTGCTGTCAAATGATTAATCGTGACTAATCTCATCCAAAATAAAAGTGTTTTTGCATATATATATATATCACTCAGATTTCTTTTATTAATATTTATATTTTTGTAATCTATGTGTCTGTCACAATAAGGCAATGTCTTTCCATGTGATTATTTGTGATTAATCTGATCAATTAATAAAGTCATTAAACGAACTGAAATGGCGGCCGTAGTTTACAGTAATTCTGAAATAATTATAGGTAAATACAAACATCCAGAGCTGGTTCAAATATAACTTATGTGCTATACCTATCCAGTCATTGACATAGAGTTGTAATCTCTGTAGATACATGTGTAACCCACCCAGGAGTCTTGTACTTTATCGCGGTCGATGCTGGTCTGTTTGCCGATGTTGGAGTAGTAGCCGTATGCTGTGTTCTGGTCTTTAGGGAAACCGTCCAGACCCTGCATGTGCTTGTATCCCAAATGAATCAGAGCCAGACGGTCATCAGAGACACCGCCTATCAAACTATACACATGACCCTGAGAAAAACATGTTATTGACAGTTAAAGATCAATCTTTAACAGTTACTGCTGTTTAAAACAATATGTGTATCAAACAAAAGAGAAGGCTACAGCCTAAAAAAAATACCTATATAGCCAGTTGTTGTCATTAACCTGCTGGATGACGTTATTCAGAGAAAAGGTGTTTGTAGAGGTTACCATTACTTAGTTAAGCAATTTTGATGAAAGATTACAAAGTGAAATTGTGCACTTATGAATAATTCCCAATAAGACCGTAAATGTATTAAAAAAGTTCTGTCATTGCTTACTCACCTTCATGTTTCAAACCAGCAAGACTTTGCTCAGATCACAAGTGAATACATTTTAAAATGAAATTAAGAGATTTCCCTTCACTGCAAATCTACCACTGTGGTACTTTAAAACATTTATAGAGAGAAATTGTACAGTTGTTCTTTTAAAAATGAAATATGTAAACATTGCGCAGTGAACAGAAGCACAAACCTATGGAAGGTACTAATGAAAACTAACGAAATTTGATCACGTTTATTCAGTTATTCTAATGGTATTTCTAACGGTACACTGGTGTGCAGGTATGCAAAAACATAATTTTTGGTGACATAATATCTGTTCACCAGTGATGGTTTCATGTCGGGATTTCAATCGGATTTGCACAAAAATCGTGTTTGGGCTGACAGTCTGATACTGTGCACGTATTTTGTACTTACATGTTTTTACATTGTACTTATATTTCGAAAAATACCTATATGTAATTTGTTACTGTAATTATATTTATAATTACAATGTTGACCCATTCAACCTACCCTTAAACTACCCATACTACCAAACCTGTCCCTAACCTCACCCATATCCCACCTCAACAAAAGTGCTTCCCAGCTAAAGTATACTTTAATACAAAATGAACACAATAAATACATTGTACTCTTATAAGTAAGTAAATAGTAGTTAAGGTAACTTCATTTAAAGTATTAATATGTGGGTATATCTGCTTTAACAAGTATTACATGTTTAAACACAGCCAGGATGTGCAGAATTGAGAGATACGTTCTTTGTCCTAACTGGGAAAAATTGTGCGTCGTTACATGAAACAAAGAGACTTTAACGTGGCCAGACTTTATGGGGCGGTTTCCCAGACAGGTATTAGACTAAGCCAGGACTAGGTCTTTGTTAATTTGGGACATTTAAGTAGTTTTATGTCTTACAAAAAAAACATTACCTGGGAGCATTTTAAGACCAAACAATGGCAGTAATGTATTTTAAGGTACGTTAGTGCAAGCTTTTTCCAGTTTAGACAGCTCGAACATTTATTTTAATCTAGGACTAGTCTTAAACCCTGTTCGGGAAACTGCCCTTAAGTGTCTACACCTACAAAAGAAACACATTCAGCAGTGACAAACAGTGTTGAAAGAGCATCATTTCATGTAAAGAGTTTTGGCCCTGTCTGCGTTCCACAGAAAACAAACCTCACTAGCTATGTTTTCATCCAAAGATGTGAATTTATAGGTGGATGGACACATAACTACTGGTTGTTGTGGAAGCTCAATCGTGTTGCGTAACACACGATAATGAACCTTATTGGTTTGTCAAGCAAGCATGTCTGAGCTTCAGTTGTTCATAACTGATGTGTGCAACGATTATTGTTTATTTGTCCATAAATCTCGTTAGGAGTTTTTCTGCGTGCACTGTCGACAGCGCTGCAGAATGCTCAGGTGTTCTGGTTCTCACCTGCTCCAGGTCCACCGGGACACCCAGGCCGGACAGGAGCAGGGTAGCGAGCAGGAGAGAGGAGTGCTGGTGACCCCAGCAGGAGGACACCTGAAGCTGCTCAATAACACTGGACATGAGATCCAGGCCGCTGTCGGATTCCTCTGCTTTAGGTATCATCTTTACAGCATCCTGGAAAATCACTCGACCTAGACGTTTCAACTGTGTGCTGCTGTTTCCCAGACCTGAAGAGCAAAGCAAGAGGAACCTGTACACCAGGAGTCATCAAAGTTCACATTATAGATGATATTAAACCACTGCTACCTTTTATGAGATCCTGACGTTCTTCTAGAAGCCTCAGGGTGAGGTTGAATCTTCTTTGCTGCTCCCACGACCAAGTTTGTGTGCATTCCCTATGACCTAATCTCCTCTTAAGGCCTCCGTAATAAGACTCACAAACTTCTGATCACCAAAAACACAGTCTTTAAGTTGTTTACTTGTTTAACTGTAGAGCAAAAACTCTCAAATCTTAGGCACATTTAAAGGTTTGTTGCGCCTGATAACTTCAGTCCAATCACAATATAGTACAGTCATGGACAACATTATCGACACCCTTGGTAAATATGATCAAAGAAGGTCTTAAAGTCACTTCACTAATTTGTGAAGCTCAGTTATCTTTTGCTGCTCATCAAAAATATTCTTTGGTTTTTCTCATTGTGTTGATGATTAAGGGAATCTGGGCTTTGTTTTCCCTCCTATATATATTTCACGAGTTCGCGCTTCCTTATGATAACAACTAAAGCGTATTTGTGCTGTCCGGGGAGCGAGACCGGATGTCGGCGAACGCCGAGCCCTAGAAGATGGAACCCTAGGGGGTAGAACCCTAACCAGGGCTGAGCTCGACGTCCGGCTCGAATCCCACTCGCCCCCCGGGGAAGACGCGAAATAACGGTGGAGAAGGGGAGGAGGAGGGATGCGTAACGAGATAAAGAGAAGAGGAAAAGTGCCTATTTAAGGGGATGGTATAGAGATTTGATTGGCTGGGAGAAAATAGACTGATTAGAAAATTGAAAACAGCTGAAGCTAATCATAGCGTCATTGCTCCTCCCGAAACTTGTTTGTCAAACATCACTTATGTGAAACAGGAAGACATGGCTGGATAATTTCAAGCTCATAATCAACCTGGAGTGCTCACAATTGTGAATATGAATGGGAGATATTTTACTCAAATTCTAGGAATGCCAATAATTGTCCAACATGTATTTGAGAAGTATTTATTTCCCCCCATTTTAAATTCTTATTATCCAATGAAAGGTTAGATTTTTGTGTTTTTTTTTAATAAAATATCAAAAGGAATAACAATGCAGATTAATTTTCACAGCCTTCTAATCATACACTGCCTGGTCAAAGAAAAAAGTCGCCACCTAGATTTAACTAAGCAAATAGATACCAGCCTCCTATTGGACAATTACGGCATGGGCGATTATTTTTCAGCTGGCAACAAGTGATTTAACCCCAACTGGTGCAACAAGTTGCTTCTCATTTCATAAACAACCATGTCGAAAGACACATCTTGTGGTCCTGGAAAAGATGTTTGTGAAGGGTCAAATCACTGGCATGCATCAACCAGAGAACCCACTGAGGATCTTTGGGATGTGCTGGAGAAGGCTTTGCGCAGCGGTCAGACTCTACCATCATCAATGCAAGTTCTTGGTGAAAAATTAATGCAACACTGCATGGAAATAAATCTTGTGACATTGCAGACGTTTATCAAAACAATGCCACAGTGTGCCTTAATCAAAGCTAAAGGCGGTCCAACGAAATATTAGTGTGTAACTTTTTTTTTTGGCCAGGCAGTGTTTTTACCAGGGGTGCCTATATTTTTGGCCATTACTGTAGGTGAGACAAATATGACCTTAAATGAGATTTAAGTATGAGTAAAACTTTTTCTTTAGATTTATCACCCTATACCAACAATAGCTATGTCTTTATTTAAAGTTGAACATTTAACTACATTAAAAATGTATTCCATTTACATTACATTACATTGAAATGTTTCCATTTCAAAGGTGTTGCTGGGAAACTGGTGCAAATTATCAATATTGAAAAATGGAGGTTGCTACAGCAGGGGAAGCTCTCTTTTCCATGTTTTCTTTGGTTTCGACAACAAATAATTTTGAGGAAAGATTTTCTCTCAGGCATTTCAGATTGATTAAAACAATGCAAAGCAATACGATTGGTCTTCTGATTAGTCCAGTTATCCAATTACGTGATGTGTTAAAAGCTTTAGGCAAAGTCACATGAGTTTCATTGTAACTGACCTCTAAAGATGTCTCGGTTCTGTCTCAGTGCTTGCAGATAGTCTTCAGTAACATGTCTCATTTCCTCACAGTGTCTGTGGACTCTGTCTAGCTCCTTTAGTGTCTTAGTGGGGGACAGGGGGTTTGTCACCTTGAATGGAAATGATATTAGGTGTTATCACATAAAGTTTGAATGCATGATTAATATTGGCATAATACACTGCTTTTGTCATATGCATTTATTTATTGATAAGAGAAGACTGACGTTTTCTGAGCCTAAACGATAGTATCTGATTGGTCCAATATAGCCATGAAAGCCCTGCATGTAGCTGCATCCACCAATCACAAAATATCCTGACGTGTCATTGAATTGAACCGCCTGACGGAAACTGAAAAGCAGGGAAAGGAATCAATAAATATGATCTACACTATAAAAATGACATTTATGCATTTGACAGATTTCTGTGTAGGTGTTAAGACTTACTCAAAAAAATGAGTGGTCTCCAAAGACTTTTCTCCAGGTAAGATCTTTGTAATTGTGAGTTTTGCCTGACATGAGAAAAACATCCAAGGGTTTGTTTTGTAAATTCAGTATGCATTCAGTATTACAAAAAATGACTGCATATGAATATGAATGAGGAATACCTTTGACACCTGAAAGAAGATGTCCAGACGGATCCAGGTATGGAGGGGTAAGGCTGCGTGTGCAGTAAACGCCTGCTCCTCTCCATCCACCATTAGCACCTGCACCACTATATCACCTGAGGAACCATATATATTTCAGTAAATAATAACTTACATTTCAGACTAAAAATAATGCAGATTTTCCAGACATGGCTGAACTATAACATGCTTGAGTTTTTTATTTTTCTCTCAGTGGAATGCGCCCTGACTTGCTTACCTGTGTCAGACAGCATGATAAGGGGACTCCCATAGCTCCTGTGTTCATTAACATGCCTCACAATGCCACACATAGACTGGCTGCACCTGCTCAGCAAGTATAGCCACACTGACAGAGTCACCCTGCAGATGATGAGAGCTTCAGTTGACAGTCCAACACCCTCGTCACATTCCACAACATCTCTAGCATTAAAATCACCTCATTTATATTCAGTACAGTAATGGTAGTGATGTTAGAGCTTGTGTAGAGGCTCCATAGCTGTCCTGGTACTTGCAAAGCCATTATTAAGGTGTTCTGAGTTGTTTTTATAGTGTTGTTAAGGGTTCCTAAAGGGTTCTGACTGACAACAAGGGTGTTGCTAAGGTTTTCTGACTGACGACTAAAGTGTTGTTAAGGGATTCTGACTGACGACTAAAGTGTTG
>JAUMHR010000084.1:65051-75591 GCA_032361145.1 Enteromius fasciolatus
ATTTCTTTTCGACTGAAGAAAGAAAGACATGGACATCTTGGATGACATGGGGGTGAGTAAATTATCAGCAAAAGTTTGTTCAAAAGTGAACTTCTCCTTTAAGGCATGACCATGGGACAATGAAATGCTCATTGGGTACGCACGGTAAGAAAAGACGCATACTAACAGCAAAAGAATTCATGTAACAAAAATTAGGTGTGAAACAAACAGGAACCATTTAATCTCCAGTTCCACCATTTTCCAGAAGGACCACGACCTTCCTGGAGTCAGGCTCTCAGGGACTTGTCTAATATCCTAAAAATGACCAGCATTTATTAAGAATCGGAAGCTGACGTGTTGTGAAATACATAAAGGCTGATTTTACAGACTTTATGGACCGATGAGTTGAGTGTGGCTCTCGAAGGACCAGCTTCACATCCTCTTTCTTTCAAGAATTTTCTTCTAGAATCTGGCAGCAAGTTTTGGAGGAGCTCGTTTTATTGCATCTCCTTTGCTAAAAAAAGTCTGTCTTGCAGAGATGGACTAAAAATGAGCTCCCAAAACTTCCAGCCTTCACAGACAATTAAATATCCCTTCTAAACGAATAACAGTGCGTCAGGCGGTCTTTGAATGAGCGATGGAAGCTCTGTAGGCATGACGTCTCTGACCCGGTGTGCTTTCACATCACGGTTGTGTTCTGTCAGCTGATAACTCTCAGCGGTGTACTCTAAACAGTGAAAGTGAGGAAGTGAAGTTAGTGAAGGACAGTGTGCTTTGGTAGTGTATTAGAGCAGGAGTTCATAGAAACCCTGCTTGTCTCTCGATTGAGACTTCGTATCTCACAATGTAAGTTCAGTGTTCACAGTGTGACTTTTATATGTCCTCTGACTCAAGGTTTCTGCAGAGCATGCTGGGTAACAGGCGAGACTGGCCCAGTGAAGGTTAGCTCTGTTTTGAGACTGCTCTTTTGACACCCTGCCGAGAGTTCGGTGACCTTATTACCTGAGATTGTTCTTGTGAAATGGACACCGTGTGTTTGTGTGTCACCTGAAACCCTGAACCGCGGAAAACTGTGTAAGCAAATAAAGGAAACTCACCCAAGGCGATCTCATTACGCACACATCTCTCTCTCTCTCTCTCTGTGTTGTGGCCAGCTTGTGTGTGTGTGTGTTTGTGACCAGGATGTATTCAGGATATTACTGAATGAGAAACTGTAGTAATAGAAGCAGGAAGCACCAAATAGCTTGTCTATTGTTTTGGGCCTCATTAAACTCCATCTTGACTGGCCTCTCTCACTCTCTGTGTGTGTGTGTGTGTGTGTGTGTGTGTGTCGAGCTGAGAGACCTGAAGCCTGTGTGGAAATTATTATTATTATTATTATTATTCATCTGTCGGTCACTTCATTTGAAATGAATATTACACAAACATCAACACAAGTGTGTATAGATGACTGAAAGAGTGTGTTTATGCTAGCGATGTTCGCTACACTAGTCTAAAAGTGAGCATGACTATCCAAAACATTGTGTGCATATGAGATTCATTTGAAATGCTTTAAGGGTTAGTTCATCCAAAACTCTGTCATTAATTACTCATGTTGTTTCAAACCCTTACGAGCTTTGTTCATCTTCAGAACACAAATTAAGATTGTTTTGTTGAAATATGAGCGCTATTCATATTCTTCTCCTTCAAATCACAGTGTATCAAGAGAATCTCTTAAACAAAGCCTTGCTTGCATTCAGAGGACAGCGCATGCATATGTATTAGTACTCTAATTAATAGAATTGAAGGAGAAGAATTGTTGAATAAAGTTGTCGTTTTTGTTTCCTTTGAGTACAAAAAAAAGTTTTCTCATAGCTTCATAAAGTTCTGGATAAACCACTGATGTCACACGTGGCTAGTTCACTGATGTCCTTTCTGTGTTTCTGGACTTGGGAACATTTCAGTTCAGGGTCAGAAAGCTGCCGGATTTCATCAAACAATATCTTCATTTCTGCTCCAAAGATGAATGAAGCCACGGGTTTGGAACAACATCAGGTAAACGAAAGCAGGGATGTAAAAGACTGGCCGTTTTAATGTTGCATTTGAAAAATGGGTATCTGGAGCAGAAAACAAATGAATTTAGTAAGTAGTAAGTGATGACTGAATTGGTAAACAACACCGCTAATAAGAGTTCAACCAATGAAGAGGCATGAAAGAAAGGCCAGAAGAAGGAGGAGTGAAGAGGAGTGAAGACAGTTCCTGCATTCCCTCGTGCTGACTGATGTCACCACCCGTGTGTGTGTGTGTGTGTGTGTGTGAATGTCTGAGGAGGGTGTGGTGAGCTGAGAAAGGGAAAGTCTATATTCAGAGCCCTCATTATGGAGAGAACGTGTGTGTGTGCTGGAAAATCGTTGAGTGTGTGTGAGCTGAACATCTAGAGACAATGACAGTGTGTGAAATAAGTTATGTGAGTTGGTGGAATAAGCACTGGAAAACCACGCTCATTTCACATACACTAACCTGTTGCTGTCCAGTGGAGGAAACACCCCCCCCCACACACACAATGACTTTATTTCTAGACTTCTTTTTCAAAATAAGCATGTGCCTAAAATGATGTTTGGTCAGATTTAGCTCACTTTTGGGCAAATTTGTCCCCAAAATATGTTTCAAGTACATGCACACATGAGCACACACAAACACACCTACTTAATTTGTTCTGCAGGCCAGTGACCTTGGTGGAGATCAGTTCAGATTTGACTGAACGTGTATTTTGGATATGTAAACACAGAGGAGTGTGTGTGTGTGTGTGTGTGTGTGAACCCTTCCTGTCTGTCAGCACGGCCACATCATTCACGTGTGAAGTTTTGGTTCTGTTAATTATTTTTCTCTGTGATCTTGGAGACTGACCGTCTTGCACTATTGTTTTGTGAGTGATGAAATCTGGGGCCAGTTGACCGTGTCTTAAGAGCTGCTCTGACCAACTAGCAGTTAGCCGAGATTAATCGGTGTTATTTTTTGTATTAACCTTATACTAAAATACATCTTTATGTCACTGAATTTTTAAAAACTGTGACCGATCTTAAAAAAAAATTAGCTAAGTTTTAAGACTAGTCTTAACCTTTTATGATCTGTTTGTTCAGAGATCCGGTGTAAATACATGGGTAGCTGTAGTGACGATGTCGAAGTGTCAACATAATGTTTCGAGTATCTCATACAACATGAGAGCTGTGTTAAAAGAGAGGACCCCCACTTAACCCAGCAGGTTTGCAGGTCTTAGCTGACATAAACCAGCTTAGGCTGGTCTAAGATCTGTGTGTGTGTTTGGTTGAAATGTTCTTCACTATGTAAGTATGCGGTGTAGAGTTTTTTCCACCTTTAGAAAGCAAACGAAGATAATATTAATATTTTCTCATATTTTTTGTCCACAGTGTAAAGCAGTGTATTTCATGTCCTCTGTTGCTCAGTGTTTTTGTGTGAATAAAAGCTCAAATTAAATCCACATTAAGGGAGCGTGTCTCTTCAGAAGACCTGGAATAAACACTCCATTGATACGGATTACCTTTAGGGTCAAGGTTTTGGTTGCATGAACTTTCAGTGAGGAAAGAACATTACAAGTCCTGTGGGTTTGGAATGAAAGGAAATGATGACAGAATATTCATTTTTGGGTGAACTATGCCTTATATGGATCTGAGTTGGGTACACCAAAGAAGCTGAACGTGCTCTGGGTAGTTTAGCTTTAGCTGCAGTTTTTAAACAAGCGTGTTTTTGGCTCCACGCTGACATTAAACATCATAATGGATTTAGTTTCTGTAATTGTTATAGTTTTATGTGGTTTTTGGACAGAATGGCTGTTATTTTTACTCTATGAAGGCAGTTTTGTGTTAAGATCTCTCTGAGTCAGACTCTAAACAGAGCAGAGTGAAGAAAGAGGGATGTGGTGAATTTCAGATGCAGTGATTATGGAACGGGGTTTGGAGCAGTGCATGCTGGGAACATGGGGTGTCACTTTACACTGATCCCACAGACTACACCCTCTTTATTCCTCCAAAATGTGACGAAGTTTAGGACTTTCGTTTTATCAGTTAAATTGCTCCTATTATAGATTTTTGAAAATGATCTTTAATGTAGTGTGTAACTCTAAGTGAATGAAACCTCCTGCAACGTCACATCTGGAAGTGCACTGTATATAAAGTTATTCTCGTAAAAGAAAGAGTCGACTCTGAATCATTGAAACAAGTTGTTTTTAAAACCGTCCCAAGTCGTTTGATGTTGACGTTAACGCGAACCGTTAGCATTTTGTCCGCCCTTTTGTTGGTCTGAAAGAAAATGTAAATTCATTCTTCACCACTAGGTGTCTCTTTTAGAGCGGCAAAATATCGTTTTCTCTGGTAACCCTGTACACAAAGCAGCGCTGCTCTCACAAACACTGCTTTATCAGACATGACCAAACCAATCACTGCAGATTGGCATCATGCAAGGAAGGGAGTTTGGAGTGATTGAGCAAGTAAGGTAAAGAAAAAGCATGTTGAAAGACATTGAAAGTTAAAAAAAATTTTGTTGTACGACCTGAAATGAGTCGAGAACTATAAACTCTTAAAGCCGGTGGCCTTAAATGTAAGTTTTTCAACTTTCAATGCATAATATTTCTTACAATGCCTTTAACTGAAAATCGAGTGTTTAATCTTGTCATACTTTACTGTCATTTAAATGCATTGACAAAGTTTGTATTGTTAAGCGCTATATAAATAAAGGTGACTTGACAGTATTTTAAAAAGAGAACCTATCCCAGTGTACTTCATTCGCAAGTGGAAAGTGAAAACGAAACAGAAATCAACCCTCTGCAGTTTTTTCTGTTCCTGTTTTCTGTGTGTATGTATGTGTGTGTTTGTTCAGTTGTCGTAACACGTCCTGACCTTCGCAACACCTCCGAGGAGAACAGAGTCAACAAATGAATCCATAGGCCATGTGTTTCAGACCCCTCGCCATGTCTGGGATATTTACTCTGCCCAGCCCGAACCCTAATGAGTCACTCGTGTCCAATAGGAGCGCACAACAGATGGTGCTCTGGGATTTGAGAAATCAGTGGACAACACACGAGCTGTGTTTAGCCTACCCCTGGGGAACCTAAAATCATTTTTAAGTGGCAATCTTTGTGTGTTTTAAATTGATGTCGCACCTGTGATGCTCACCAGTGCTGTCTGTGGACAGGTCACTAGGTTTTGTGGTGAGTGGTGCGCCCCAAAATGCTCTCTAGATGGGCAGCTTGGCATGTTTTGAGAATTTTTATACATAGGGTGCACAAAAATCTAAAGTTTAAAGGTGAACCAATAGTGGATTTTGCTGATACCAATAACTACAATTGGAAAAGATGAAAGATTATTCATTAAGGTACTTTTTAAACAACATATATAATATATATATATATAGCATATATAAACAGCAACAACACAAATCATTGACTCTTTAGCAGTCCTGCTGAGCATGCAATGGAAAATGAGCAATAATGACTTAACCATGAGAATGTTTTCCATATAGGCCTACTTGATGTTATTAGCCAGCTTGCTAGTTTTGTGCTTACTGTCCAATTAGCCAACTCAGTAAAATGTTAGCCTGTGATTATTTCTTTTTTCTAGGTTCCTAGCTTGCTAGTTTTGTTAGTCTGGTTAGACATCTTGCTGAAATGCTAGCTTGCTAGGTTTTTGTGCGGTTAACTTACTTACCAGTTTTGCGCCTATGATGCTAGACAACTTGTTAAAATGCTAGCTTGCTAGTTTTGTGCTGCTTTCTTGCTAGGCAACTTGTTAAAATGTTAGCCTGCTAGGTTTTTTACGGTTTTCTAGCTTGCTATGGTTTAGCTATAGCTTATGATGCTTTCCCGCTAGACAACTTGCTAGCTAGATTTTATGAAGTCGCTAGCTTGCTAGTTTTGTGCCTATAATGCTTTCCTCCCTGCAAAAAAAAAAAAAACGAAAACAAAACAAAACAATAGAAACTTTGAAAATTGTAATGGCTTTACTAGTTATGGTGGGACTTTTAATGCAAAATTTAATTTTAATGGGGGTTTTAATTTAAATGTAATATCTTGCTAAAATGTTAGCATGGTAGGATTTGAGATGCGTTGTGAGTTTAACTTAATAAAATTGTCTAAATAAATAGTCTGTACTTGTGTTGCTGAATAAGGTAGACATCATGCTACATGTTGGAAGGCAGAGTGCTAGTTGTCTGTGATGGCCAAATGTTTTATTGTGGTTGTGATGTATGAGGTGGCCGTTTCTTAATTTCTTGGTGAGTTCCACCCAAAACCACTGTCCGCTGACATTGTGACATTCTGGTTATTTTGAGTCTGTCGCTTCAGACTCTGCAGATAGCCACAGAAGTCCTGTCTGTAGTTGATACACAAGCTACTTGCTAAATGTCTTTGTTGGCAGAGCACTAGGTTTTGTGACACATTTGGGCACGTTGCCCAGTAGTGTTGTCTAGATGGGCGACACAACGAGTTTGAGGCACAGCTGTAGTCTCTTCATTACTTCATCTCTAGTAACAAGTGTGTGTCTAAGAGTAGGATTTTAAAACGTGCAACGTGTGTTTAAAAAAAGGAAACAGGAAGTTTATCTTATTTCTGAATGATTTCATCAGGTATTTGTGTTTCATTGCTTGATAGTTTCTCTCAGATGTTTGGTGTGTGACAGGATGTGAAGTGTGTTTGATTGAGAGAAACCCACCACAGCTTCTCTGTTTGCTCCCAGCATGCATTGCACGCAGCAGCATCACTCTTCTCGGACATCATCTGAAGTTCCTGTACATTGTTTTGCCCTGTACATCTCCCCATCCTCTCGCTCTTCTCCTCTATGGAGTGGACTTTATGAACATGAGTAAGTGGTTGTCGTGGAGAAAGCGCAGCTTTTTTAGAAAGCAGAGGAAGAAGTTTTCCTTTCCTGAGTTAGGTAAGAGCGTACTCTTCTACTTCCTGATTCACAAAACACTTGTGCTCTTTTTTTTTTTGTTTCGGCTGCAGGTTGTTCTGAAGCTTACACGCACAGTTAGGTCCTCTCGACTCAGATCAGGCTGTGTGTTGTGATTGTAGAAGTGTGATTTAAGTTGAGGTGTTTGTGAGTGATCATGTGCATCATTCATACACACTGAGTGTATCAGTACTTATTGTTTTTTACATGTGTGTGGCTGCTTCATGTTTTATCAGAGGAAGTGTACTTAAATACCATCTAAAATATAAAAGTCAAACCAAGAGGTGAAGTCATACATACATACATTATATGTGTGTGTGTGTATGTATATATACAGTAGAGTAGTGCTGTCAAATGATTAATCACATCCTTAATTATTTATTATTTACATAATATATGTGTGTACTGCGTATATTTATTATGTATATAAAAAGACACACACATGCAAGTATACATTTCAGAAAAAAATATTTATTTATATATTAGATATATTTACATTTAATATAAATTTTATGTATGTAAAATATTGATGTAAATACATATAACTATTTAAAAAATATGTGCTATATGTGTATGTATTTATATGTGCATGATAAATATACACAGAACACACACACACACACACATTATGCAAACCAAAAATGTATTTTGTATTCGATTAATCGTGATTATTGGTTTGATAGCTCTACACATACACACATATAAATAGTTGCTATTACAAAAGTAAAACATCACAAATATTACTAAATATGACATTAAATGTCTTAAAGTCATTTGTTTTTAGGAGGTAACACTGTCAAAATAGATAAATAAATAAAAATAAATAAATAAAATACTTTACAGTAAGGTGTTATTTGTTTACATCGTTAACCAACACTAACAATGAACATTTATTACAGTATTTATTAATCGTTGTTAATGTTAGTTAATACAGATACAGTAGTTCATCGTTAGTTAATATAAGTTCAGTACATTCAGTACTTTACAAATACTTATTGACCTCACTGTGTGTATATATATATGTCAGTTAACTAAGTTAACTAATCAAAACTTGTTGTAAAGTGTTTCCAAAATATTTTTTAAATTGTTACTGCTTTTAGTTATTATTTTGGAAGAAAAAAAAAAGCATAGAACAGTATGAAATGTATAATTAGTAATACAAAATATTAAATAAAATACAATTTGTATGACCTTTATACATATATATATATGTGTATATATATATATATATATATATATAATTTTTTTGTTTATATATTAATATTATATAATGTTATTACATTTTTTATATATATATATATATAATGTAATATAGTCATTGTTTTAATATTTAGTATTTTCAACAGCCATTAAAATAAAGCAGATTCAGTTTGTAATAATCATTATTAATATATATATATATATACTGTATTGTTTAATGTATTAGTAGTAGACGTGTTCTTCAAAAGCATTTTTTTAGTTCCAACATTCCATTCCATCATGTTCTGTTTGGTCGTCACGGTGACCTGCCATATGGTTGTCGGGGTGACCCACAGAGTCGGTCATGCTCTCGCTCTTATGCATGCTGGGATGCAGTTCCACAGAGACGTGTGTGTCTTCTAGCAGTGGAGCACAACATACATGCCCAGTGCCAACTTCCCTCTCTCTCCCGCTCTCCCGCTCTGTCTCTGTCACTCTTTACTATAACTGAGCGTAGAGGAGACAGGAATGTGAAGTTGGACAGGAGTCAGGACCATTTGTTTAGTTCTCTCTTTGCTTTTCTCCATCATCTGTTGGTTTATGACTCCATGGCTACACAGAGTGTGAAACTCAGAGGTAGGCGCCAGAGTTTTCCTCCAGGTAGTGTGTTTGTGTACCTGCAGCTGTTATAGTGTGTGCTCGTGTTCAGGTCAGGTATTTAGTGTGTTGTGAGGTCCTTGTATAGCTGTGTGTTTGTCTTAGCGTTCGAGACAGTCAAATATAGTACAGATCTGGTTTCAAAAATAACCAAAGCATGTTTTGACGATTGTAACGTTTTTGATGTCACACGGACTTCTGTGAATGTTTTTGAGGGATGCAAACAAATTGTGGACCGATTCATTGAAATGACCGTTTGAAACAACGTCTTATGGGAATGAATCACTGCTGAAGTTCAAATTGGAGATGCTGTTTATATAAATGCTTTAAAAATGTAAATGAAGATGTGCTGACAGACTCACTCCCAGACTGTTCAAGATGTAGATGAGTTTGTTTCGACATCAGATTTGGAGAAATGTGGAATTGTAGCAATGGATTCTCTGCAGTGAATGGGTGCCGTCAGAAGTCTGAGAAAAACATCACGATAATCCACAGCACTTCAGTGAAAAGTACTTGAATCTGTCCAAAACAGCTCCAAACAAACGTGTCTGAGTTTTGTTATGAGAGACACCAGGAGATGGACGTTTCACTGGAGGTTATGGACCGCTCTTGTTGCGTTTAGCTAACATTTCATTATATCGCAGCTATTTATCTCAGTTTTTCCAGAGCGAGTCTAGTCGCTGAATTCTTAACAGGATTGGATGTAAATGTGGGCGGGTCATATGTTAATGAGCTAATAATGACATAATAATGATGAATTCTGAGAGATTTTTGCAGTTCAGTTTCAGTAAATGGACCGGAGATGAATTAAACATTATTGCATGTACACTAGGTATACTCAGACTTTTAGAAGTGCTTGAAAGTTTTTATTGTTATTGCTTATGATAAGACTGTGTTTATGAATTCCTGTCTATAAACGAGTGTTTTCCTTGAACTTTTCCTCTCTCTGCCTTCATGCAGACAAGCTCGGGCAGGAGGAACCACTGCCTCAATTATGGGAATTTTATGCATTATGGAATGTCCCATGTCAAAATATATCTCATATAAGCACAGATGTGATCAAAACACACACGAAGCAGTGCGTTTATCTAGCTATGTGAGTGAGTGTTAAAGTAAAGTCTGGCCTCTGCTCTACATACATCTCAGGTCTTTCTTTCAGAGTCTTTGGGAATTGTATGCTGTCTTTTTTTGCTCATAAACTGAGCTCTGTTTCTAATCATAGAGTCTCATGCTGACAGTTTTGTGCTGGTCTTTTGTGAACTTTGGCCTCAGCCTTTCTCTGGATTGCTAAAGGACAGCGAGTGTGTTGTGATTCAGTGTTGCTCATGCAGCATAGCAGAAATGCCTTCAGTCAGACAGGAGCAGTGTAGCTTGATGGGCACTCATAACACCCACCCACACACACACACACACACACACAGTGTTTGTAAAGAACAAGTCACTTGAGGAATGTCAGGGTTTAGATAAAATGCGAGTGTTTGCTTGTGAGAGTGATAAGAGTTATAGAGCCGGATGTGTGTTCATCACTGCTGCTTTCTGACCATTGTTAAATTTGACTGACCGGGTCTGGCCACAATCAAGTGCAATGTTAGAAGTTATGTAATCGGACTACTTTTTTTAGGTAATATAAAATTATAAATATGAATGTTCAGTGTTGCAGTGCAAATAAATCTGTAATGATGGTCTTTTAAGGGGTCATACGGTGCCACATGCACTTTTTCAAGCTGTTTGGACTGAAATGTGTGTTGGGAGTGTGTGTACACCACCACCCTACAATGATAAAG
>JAUMHR010000084.1:86257-97169 GCA_032361145.1 Enteromius fasciolatus
CCCGGCAAATCGCACCCTGTGCCTGAAGATAAAAAAACTGAAATCGAACGCATTCCTGATGGTAACAATCATGACATTAAACATTTGGGTCGGACTTGCTTGTATTTTTGCCACATTATTTTAACCGCTTGATGTACTGCTAATGTTAGCGTCCTCTCAGCCTTGTCGACAAACATACTGCTGTTCTTTCTCCAATGCAGAATCTAATCAACAAATGAATTACTTTATATTGAGATAAAAACATGTACTGTAGTGTACTGTATACATACCTTTTCGCTGTCTGTGTTTTAAACGCGCATTTGAAGTGTCAGCGTTGTCCGTGCACCGCGCTCTCGCCTATAGAGGCGCCTCTTGCCATAGATATGTTGGCTCTCGCACTGTATAAGGACAACGGACCGTTCTCAGCCGCTTCAGCTCTGACGCAACCCGGAAAAACTATCGGCGTGGATTTTTGCCGATAACCGATAGTTCTGGGAATCAACTATCGGTGCCGATTAATCGGCAAAACCGATACATCGGTCGACCTCTAATATATATATATAATATGCATATATGGGAGGCTTAAGGTAGTCTTATTTACATTATTAATATAATAGAAATTCATTATCTCAATAGTCTTAGAATAATGTAAAAAAAAAACTCCCATTAAAAAGCATGATGCTAGAATGTTATTCATGTATTTATCTGTTTGTTTGTTTCAATTTCATTTATTTAGTGCATGTTTTGATAATAACAAAGTTTTGGGAGGAGCAGCTGTTCCTAATTCCCTAATCAATCTCCTCGTTACTTCCACCCAATCATCAGTATCCTTCCTAACTATAAATAAACCCGTTTCCTTCCCCATCAGCATCTCGCTATTTTGCAATCCCTCCCCCTCCCCTACTCCTCCGCTTAGCCATTTTCCCTGTCCGGGGGGCAGTCGGAGGCAGAGCCGGGCACCGAACCTCGGCCCACTAGGGTTCCGCTCTGCCGGATCGCTTCCCGGACGGCATCCAAATCTATCAAACTTATTCATTAATGAGAAAGAGCGAACCCGTGAAATGTAGTTTGCAATTTAATTTATTATTTTTTATTTTATATTTATTATTATTATTTATTTATTTATTTTATTTTTTGTATTAGCTAGCCAGTATTGAGGTTTGATCTTATTGATCTGATTTGATGAAAGTTTGAAGCTCATAATATTAAGATTGTTTTTGTTTGAGTTAGTTTGAGACATTATTGAAATAATTTTCTATGAACTCTAGAAGAGCCACATGTCAGATTACCAGGGGCTTTATGGCAGGATAAAATGCGAGAAGCAATAAATGTGAGAGACAATTAAAATGACCGTAAATGCATTTTGACTCACGGTGCGATCCTACAATATTAAAACGGATTGTGTACAGCTGGCGTACGCCTCCTCAGAAAACAGCTGTAGAAGTTATTAATGTATCTTTCCTGTTTAGTCACAAAAGGCAGAAAATGCACGTCAAAGTTAAAATGCAAATCGTGTCACTATAATGAGGCTTGGAATCTCATTAATATTATAATGCCGTGTCACTGTTTTCTCAGGTCATTAAAATAGAGGTGAATACAGGCCTGTTGAAACAATTAATCATAAGAAAATGCATCAAATTGTCTTTTTCCTTGGCAGGATTTCCTTCTTAATGAAATTACTAAGCTGGTGGTGATGGTTTGAAGGTATTGTTTGTACATAAGGCAAACTGTCTGGAGTTTATCATCAAACCCTTAAGCTGCTAGTCACATCTCATGGGACAGAAAGACAGGAAGCTGTAATTAAACCTAAATGCAGGCTTGACGTTAAGGTCTTCTAAAGCCGCTGGCTGCATTGTTTCCCGTCTGACCCACAGGAAGGTTTTATTGCACAGGGATTTACCTTTCCAGAGCTCAGGAGACACGAGGAGCTGTTTCATTAAAGTGTCATTCTCAGATGTTTCTCTTAAACATCCGAGAAATAACAATAGTTGTCATACAGTAAGAGAAAAGTATGAAAATGAGTGTGGATATCTGCTCAGAGAAATCAACTTGACTTCTACAGACGTTGATGAATCTTGATGAATTTACAAGAGAAATTTAGAGTCTTTTTTTTTCAGGAGAAAATTGTGATTTATTTATCTGCTATATTAAGATTATTATATTTTTATATTATATAAGTTTTTTTTTTTTTTTTAAAGAATAATATATTTTTAATTCATATTAAATTTGTAATCGTAATTAATAACTTGCCATAAAAAAGTAGAGTAGAACAGAATAGAATTATAGTATTATAATTATAATCTGATTATTAATCTAAAAATTCAAATTATATACTAATACTAAATAAAGTATAACACTTACAATAGAATAGAATAGAATGGAATTTGTGCTGTCAAATGATTAATTGTCAAAATAAACGTTCTGGTTACAAAATAAATTGTTTGTGATAAATATAATAAATCTGAATAGATACACCTGCATGTATATATTTCAGAAAAATATGTGGCTTGTATATTGAATACATTTATATATAATATGTGTGTGTGTGTTTAAGCACATAATAAACATACACTGTACACACACATTTATCATGTAAACTTTTATTTTGGGTGTGATTAATCGCCATTAATCAATTAACAACATAACAATCATTCAACGTATTATATAACTGTAGTGCATTTAAATCATATTACTATAACTACTATTTATAAACACATGTAAAGAGATTATAATAGTCGACATGCTTGTACCACTGCAAAATAATAAGAATTAATGTGTAATACATAGAATAAAATAGAATAGAATAGTTAAAATTATGTACATTGATTTTATTATTATTATTAATAATATTACAAATTATATTCAGATTATATATGTATATGGGTGTTAGGTCAATGTAAAATCTGGATCCTAAAGCAATAGCAGCTGAGCAAAACTCAACAAAAACTGGTGGTATTTCTATTCTTGAGGGGAACCAGGCACTAAAATATGGCATCTCTACTTTTTGGTATTTAATCCACCCCCCACCCTCATTTTCCCTTCCCCCACACTAAGGTTTCGTTATGCAGGAAAGAATCAGGTTTTTCCCTTGTTCAATTATTCACTATGCAGTCACAGACAAACATTAAACTTTCATAGGTGGCAATTTGGAGGCAGAGTCAGGCCTGCAGTAAGGTTGGTGTGCCAGGACCACGTCTGACGGACTAAGACACGCTTTGGCGTGTTGAGAAAAATAGATAACACTTCCCGACCTGACAAGTGTTCTCCATGTCTTGGCACTTGCACGCCTGTGGCAGCGAGCGGAGGCAATGATGTCTGGAGCTAGGAGTGAGAATCATGGTATGTGTGTGAGCTTTTACAGCCAATTTCTCCACCCACCTCTGCAAGCGCTGAAAATAAACAATTAAATAAATAAAACTCCACCACTGACATCACAGCCACACAAAAGATGAGCGATCGCTTGACTGAAAATATGTCTGCTTGTGAGTCAGATGTGCTTCTCATCTGGAAAGAGGGAGTTTTTTCCCAGGATCGAGCTAGGCTTCATTCTAGTCGTGGGTGGGATTCTTGTTTATTCTCTTTTCTGTCAAAAACCAATGACTGCACTACATGCTGAAAATGTATATTTATATACCTAAAAATATATAAAATGTAAAAAAGTCTTTAAATGATATTTGATCTACATATATATAATATTTATGGTTATATGTTGAAGCAGCAGACATTTTTATCAGAAGTTTTATCAGAAGTCAGAGTGCACAACAATAATGTGATCGATCAAATGTGCATATCTCAAATATATTCAATATAATTGTTTTGTGGATTTATGTATGTATTACCAGGACAAATCTTTTATTTGGTTGATTATTTAATTATTAGATAGACAGACATATATATATATATATAATTTAATTATTATTATTTTATATTTGTATTTTTTGCTTTTTTATTTACCAGAGAGGGAGTGCAGATTAACATGTTGTTAAATCAAACTTATTAATTCATTCATTGTAATTAACACTTTAAGCTGATTTTTGGAAATGAATAAATCTTAATTCAAAGATAAAAGTTTTTTTTTGTGACTTTTCTTCAAAAATGTCAAAAAAAAAAAAAGAATTCTTAATGTGACCCATATAAATGATTTAAATGTAAATTAAATTGTGTACAGTAATGCTGGCCTGACGTCCTTCAGGAATTGATTAAATGACAGGCTGGATGGTAGGAGTTGGTAGGCTTGAGGATGTCAGCAAAAAAGGAAAGTCGTTTGCGATATCATACAGTCTTGAATAATCAATATATAGTCCTGCTCAATGACATTCCTGTCAAACCTGCACTTATTCTCACATTTCACATTAAAAAAAACATGTTAACTTTCTTTAGTTCTTGTGTTGTAACGTTTTGCTTTGGGTTTTCTGGATAGTTTCTTGTCGTTTGTTTGGTCTCCAGACAGAAGATTCCCCTTCATTGAAGGACATTACAAACGCTCTGCAATCATGCCCTCCGTGCTGCATTCCTCCAGCCTTCAGAATGGAAAAGAGTGGCATGAATCAGGCTGTGTGGGCCGACTAACAGCGCTTGCCTGAACAAATAACTCCCACTCACAGCACCTTCACTTCTCTGTCCTTTTGCAGACACAGGGAAGCTCAGTTTATTTCCATAACACATACAAATAAAGAGACCGATCGAGATGAATAAATACATGAATGATCTAAACTCTGGGAAATGCTGTTTTGCTTTTAAGAACAGCAGAAGTACACCAGTGGAGATTACACAGAAAAGTTTGCCAACATTTAAACTGATACACAAGTTTTATTGTTCTCTCATAGCTCGTGAGCAGTGTTGGGCACAATACTTTAAAAACGTAATTAGTTATTATTATATATATATATATATATATATATATATATTAATTACTTATCACAAATAGTAACTGAGTTAGTAACGGAGTTACAGCCTTATAAAAGTAACTAATTACCAGGTAAAGTAACTATTGTGTTACTAAAAAAATCTTGGGTGCTCCCAATATTAAATGTTAAATTAAACTGGTGGTGGTGATTGTTTATCATTTAATGTTTCTATAAAAACTGGGGCAAAGAATTATAAGATAACAAAAATACTACGAATTCTACTACTAATAACCACATAAAACGCACTAAGTATTAATGAGCTGCAGGGTTCATGAATATTAATAACGTAGTATGCGTTCGCTCGAATTGATTTGCTGAAATCAAAACAGGGACTATAATAAGTGAGCGCCAGCCAATAAGATTGTCATTAGCGCATTAGTCCCGCCCACTACCAGAGAAACCGGCAGTTTTTAAAAGTTGAGGAATTCCGAATGAAATCCGTTATTTTGACAGGAAAACACAACAAAGAATATCGTTTACATGTAGCGCGTCAAGTCTGCATGTTATGAAAGACTCTCATCTCATCTCATCAAGCTCTTCATCTTTCTAAAGAACCCGTGCGTCTTCACAGAGTTTATGGTACGTCAAATACAGTTACACTGCGCATCCATTGAGATGGACTGAGAAATGCTAATAATATTATAATAAAGTATAGTAACGCACATTTTATTGTCAGTAACGGTAACGGCGTTGTAACGGGGGAATTCGTTTGATTACTCTTTACTGAAAAAAATAACGCAGTTAGTAACACCGTTTATTTAAACACCGTTATTCCTGTCACTGCTCATGAGACTAAAAGTCTTCAAAATATCCTTATGTCAAAAAACTGTGTGTAAAAACAATTTTCTGAAGTTGGTAGGAAATGTCATAACCACAAACTAAATTTTGTGGTAGAAAAACTAAATTATTATATATTTTTCTTTCTTTTTTTAGGAAAAATGCAAAAATATAATTTAATATGTAATTGTATTACGTTTGTTTTATATCCGAACTAGCAATATTGTCTTCAGTATTGAAAGCGATTCATTTCTGATTTTGAATGCGAAATTGCATAGCTCCTCAGTGATCTATGGCTCTGTGTGTCTTGACTGACACTGAATGCGTTGCCTGAGCCACATCTAGAGATCACATCACAGATATTTCAGTTTAGTATAGACTTGAGACTAGGGCAAAACAAACATCCCACAGCGAACATCCTAGTTTTGCAGCACGCACATGTTCTTCAGAGAAGCATGCATCTCCATTTGTGTTTCAAGGACATGCTTGAGTTATGCAAATCCAGTGTCAATCAAACATGTCACAAGCGTCTAATGTTAGGACTCAGCGGGACTGGACCACATCCAGAAACCATTATGAGCTCGTGCCTGGAATTAAGACGTCCGCCGGTCCGGCCTGAATGTACTGAAATGAGGAGAGTGTGGAATAAAGGGCAGTAGTAATGTGCAGCGAGGGCAGATGATTTGGCCCCCGGATGAACTCTGTTTGTACTCGCAGAACTTTATTAACAAGCTTTCATTCCCTCTGCAGAATAACATATGGCTGGCCTGTCAGAGCCGAGGTCAGATAACTGGCCTAAAACAAATCATTGCCTGAAAACTGGGTGAATATTCTTTTATAAAAATCAGGTCGGCATTTAATTTTCTCTGACTTTTGAATCTTTCTACTTTCTCCTAGGTATAATATGTGTATCTGTGCATGTGTTTGGGTACATTTATACTTGGCAGTGAATTTTACAGATGTTGCATACATCACCAACCTGAGTGCAAAAAGTCCTTGGATTAACATCTTTGTTGACCCCGGGAACAATATTGCGATTAGCCAATCAGATTTGAAGAAAAAGTTTACAGTTTTTGTGAAGTTTAGGCTTACTATCAGTGTTTGGTACATGAGTGTCAGTCATCTACCATTTCTTCTGATTTTAGGCATTACTCATGGGTAAGAGTGGGTTTGGGTGTTTAGATGTGGCCAAGATTGTATTTTTGAATTAAAATGTTGTGCAGGGTCAACAAAATATGTTGACGTATAGTGACACATCAGACTTGGCAAAATCAGGACGCGCTTATGTACATACATACATGTAGTGTTGGAGGTAATGTGAGTGGCGCAAACAGATTACGTTTTTAAATTACAAGTAAAGCATGTTACTTTAAATTTATATTTATATTTATATTTATATTTAAATTTAATTAGTTACTTTTTTTTTAGCTTGACTCTATTGGCCCTCATTCACAGTAATGCTGATGAGATGTCTTGTTCACTGACACTGTTAGCAAATGAATCTTTGATTATTTCAGTGACAGAGAGAAGTGTTAGCATTGATTCTGATTCATTCATGCACCTTATGGAGAGTATAGACACCGTCATCTTACAACTTTTAATACGCTTTTTTTTTTTTCCAGTTGATAGAAAGTCCTTGTGTGTGCATGTCTTTGGTATAATTCAATATTTTTTTTGTTTGTTCTCATTAAGATTAGAATGGACTAATCTTTCCAATACTGTATCAGGGCATTTGCTTAGAAATTAAATAGTTTTTGCAAACATAATCCAGTGTCCCTTGATGCTGATGGCAATCCTTCAGCAAGAGAGGCCTCAGTACTGGCCTTTAACCATTGCATTGATGTTGGATTAACATTTAAGAAAAAAACAACACTTACAAAAGATCTTAGATGTTGCCAACTTTGGAATAACATGAAAAACTGCCAAAAATTAAAATTATATTGCAATCGCTCACAGGATGTAACTGCTCCTTTACACTTTCATTAACTGTATGCATGACCACATAACATACATTATAATATTTTAATGCCATGTTACTTTGATACAATAATTGCTTTTTCGTTCCTTTTTTCCTTTTTTTTTTTGATATTATGATACTACTGTTAACGTAAAGAAGAACGTTTTTTGTTTGATGATGTCATATTGCAAAATAACATGTTTTTAACTTAATTTTATTAAGCATGTTATTAAAAACCTGTATAAAATGCATTAGTAATAATTAATCAATACTTCTCTTGTTATCCACCGTCATGGATGCATTTTTCTTCCTTCAGGGAACAGCTACAGTATGATGTCTTACAATGGTTAATAAGAATACTGAATATATATTTCACATTTAATACAACACGTTACTTTACATTTCTTTGTAAGTATTTGTGTAGTTTACAAATTTCTGAATAAAAATAGGGTAAAAAACTTTCTAGGGTACAGTATACATATACAGTATTTTTTGGTCAGGTTATTTGGTTGGTTTTGGCCTAGTTTGATTAGTTGGTTCTCTTTCAAAGACCTGACAACCCATTGCTCAGTAGAAACATTTCCTTCTCTGTGGGGGAGAGAATAGCTTGACTTATTGATTTGTTTCTCTTGATAGTAAATAAGGATTGTATGCATCACGGGACGTCCTACGGTGGGGTGCCACTTCATTGGTCAGTGTGTTATTTTTCACGTAGGCCACTCATTGATTCTCCTTTGACCTACAAATCTGTAAGTGTCTATATGCATGAATCCAGAAAAATGACATAGTAACTCTGTGATCTTTATTCTGATGACTCTTAATCACTGCCTGTCGTTCACATGAACGCTGGAGTGCGTATATGACATAAATAGTGTGAGCAGTAAATAACCCCATTTATGCGTACAGATTGCATCTTTTTAAGCCTGTAATTGGAAGTGATGTAATTAAGAGATTGTGGGGAGTGGATTTTAAAGATGTTTGTGACACAGAAATGACATTGTGCATCAATGTCAGGGTTGAATTGTGAACGCTTTTCACTTTCAGTTCAACTTCTGGTTTTGACCGAGGGCGGAACTGCACTTGTTGCTGCTGTGATTTTACAGATGCCAGAAATAACAGGCAAGCAGCAATTCTCTCAGTTAAAAAGATTTGTTTGTGTGTGGCACAGAAAGAAGGAGCGTGTCCTGATATATCAGAAGAGCTGTGTGTGTTGGTTACTTCATTTTAACACGTTTGTCACTGAAAAATAATTGGTGTAGAAAGAACATTCACTCAGAAATTGCCAGTGGGCTTCGCAATTAATTACAAAGAAATGGCAAGTAATGCACTGACTTTAAATTTTGACGTCTAAAGAATATAAAAGTATTTTCTTGGTTAACATCTTTTAACAACAAACTTCCCATTAGATATTTTCTAACATTCTCTTGTATTTATTTATTTATCTACAGTATGTTGATGCTGCAAATGAAACTAAGACTTTCTTTTTTATTTAATGTGTCACTTGCCATTTCTTTGTAATTATTTGTGACTGACTGTGACGGAAAGTATGGCATAGTTATTTATAAATAAAAAATTAACACTAAATGATCTTGCCACAACAAGCCAAATGTCAAATATATAATCAACATGTGAAATGTTTATGTCACTGATTACTAAGTTATGTTTTTGTGGGGTTGATAATGGCAATGTGTGATTGGAAATGGCAAATAAGATGATGAAAAATCATAAAACAAATGAGTTATTAGTCAGGGTTTAATTATTTTTGTTGAATAATAACTACTTGCATTTGATTTATTTTTCTGACTCAGTTCAGTAATTTTCTTCTTTGCCCTGAAAATTATTAGCAATCCATATGTTGTCTAATAACCAATGATACATCTCTGACTCAATGCAGTATATTTCTATTTTGTGTCATTCTATTTCAGTTTCAATTCAGTATCGTGGAATACAATAAAAAAATCTTGAACGTGAAATTTGGCCAATCCTGATTAATCTGGACTTCATCTCTGCACGTGCTGGAGAGCACGTTCATCTGCATCCTGAAACAAGCCCTTTTCCTGCAAAGTACAGCTAACAAGGCAATTCACACAAATTGCTTTTTAATGAAGACTCATGACATCTGTAATTGCTTTTAACTGCTATTATCTAAATGTAAGTTGGAATAAAGAGGCCTCTTTCTTGGAATCTGTTGCAAAAAAGCATGACATATAAAAGCAGTTCAATCACACTTAATTTCTCTGTAGTAACAGTCACAAATGAGTTATTTGAAGCTTTGCATGAGAACATGTGTTGATCATTTATTTATCCATGTTTCCAGTGTTTCCTTGATTTTGGAGATAAGCAGGCAAACGCACCAGGAATATGATAATTCCTAGCATGTCTAATGGCCCTTCAGTTGGCAGTTAATAAGAATTAATGACAGGCGTAACGCTGTGATGCATTCAGGAGAGGAAGAGCTAGGGTTTGCCACTAAGCAGAGAGGTCACTTCTTTCTCCAAACGCTAGCACTTTTCTGCAGTAAGGGATGGGTCAGTTCAAGGACAGATGATGCATTAGTGATAAGAACTGAAGCATATGCATGATATGTGACACTTGGAGGAATTCAATCACAGAACTATAGAATGGCAGTGTGACAGACACATTTAATCATAAAAACACATTATTAATAATTATACAATTGTAAAGGTGGTATGCTTTAGTATATTTAGATAAACACCCTATCAATCGTTAGTGCAAATTGCTACATACAGTAGCCTAACACTTTACAATAAGGGTCCATTTGTTAGCATTTGTTAGAATTAACAATAAGTAATATTATTTAATTGACCTGAGCTAATATAAACTATAGCAATGAACGTCTAGGTTACGAACGTAACCCACGTTCCCTGAAGGAGGGAACGGAGACGTTACATATGGGAACAAGAGAGACCAATTGCCTTTGAGCCTTTTACAAAAGGCCAATGAACATTGGCGTACACTGATTGTGCTTAGATGCACCTCATCACTGCGTGAGTATAAGAGGGCACGAGCAGAGTGCACATGCAGGTTTTCGCTGAAGAGCCGAGCCAGCGTCAGCACGACCTCAGAGTCGTGGCAGGAGAAAGTGTAACGTGGGTTACGTTTGTAACCTAGACGTTACCCTTTCAGTCGAATCACTTCAACGTTACATATGGGAACACTACGGTGGCCGAGAGAGCTCAACGCGCTGCAATTTAAAAATAACGCATGCAAACAGAAAAAAACGGCTGCAACTTAAAAAACATCTGCAAACACACAAACCACAACGGAAATG
>JAUMHR010000084.1:130397-141071 GCA_032361145.1 Enteromius fasciolatus
ACAGTGAGTAGATCCTGATACGTGCTGTCTAACCCCAATAGAGTTCAGAATATCTAAGAAAGCCGATCCTAACGCATCTTTTTCTTTTTCTGGGACCAAATGCAAACATTTTATGCTGCTACCTTAGGACAACAGTCATTCCTCTGTGCGGTTTCCCTATGTCTTAGGCTGGTAAGCGTGGTGAGCTGGGAGCCAAAGGAGTTGTAGGACCACAGGGAGAGATCGGAGGCAGAGGTGCTCCTGGAAAACCAGGAACGATGGGATTTCAAGGAGAGCAAGGTTTTCCAGGTGTCGCTGGAAAGACTGGTGTTCCTGTAAGCTAAGCACCTGCCGGTCGACATCGCTACTGTGCTGTAAAAACAAAATATGTCTGATGAGTGCCGTTGTGATTGTGTTGCAGGGCAAACTGACTAGTGAGCAGCACATCAGAGAACTGTGCGGCTCAATGATTGATGGTAAGACCTTTGTTCACCAATAAATAGCATTTATGAAAAACTTGCAACCTGAAGAGAATTGCTGGTGTTGATCTTAGATCAGATAGCCCAGCTCGCTGCTAACCTGAGAAGACCTCTGGCTCCTGGTGCCGTGGGGCGGCCTGGACCACCCGGGCCTCCAGGGAAGCAAGGAGAAGCTGGATCCATCGGTCACCCTGGAGCCCTCGGTCCGCCAGGTTATAGAGGGCTGCCGGGAGATCTTGGTGACCCTGGTCCTCGAGGTGAGAGTCTGGTCATCTTGCACTTTTTTATTAAACAAATGCTTCGAAGGATAAAAAAGCTTGTATTATAGTTACTTAATACAGTGCATTTGTTCGTTCAATACAATTAGCTCAGGTCAACTTTTGATTTTGATTTTTAAAATGAATTATAAATGATGATTCTAACAAAAGTATTTTTAGATTTAATTGAAAAAAAAAAACACATTTAAAACATTGCCTTAAAAAGGACATCAAAAAGGTTTTTTAATTATAGAAGCTACTAAATATTATTTAGTGGATTCACTCTTGAAAGAGTATACACTCCTTTATTTACAACACGTGTATGCATTTCTCTGTCTCTGGTTATATGCGGTAGCTCTGCAAGCGTGTAGAACTCTGTGAAGTTGGGGGATTCTTCTGGTTAACCTACAGAGAACACCTCTGACTGGACATTGCTTTTATGAGAGATGCCTGTGATTTGCAAAAATCATGTGAATAAACTTGTGGTTTTGTAGTTTAAAACAGATATGATAGTATTAATGGTACTGTTAAACTCTTTCTCAATGCGTCTACACAAATCTCACAGGTGACCTTTCTGGCCTATACTCAAAAAGGTGAGGAGTTTACATCTATGATACATAACCAAACCAAAATAATATGGCAAGGCACACCAGTGTGAAATATCAAGCCACAAAACAAGTTTTTTTTGTACAGCTAAAAATAGCTGGAAGCGGGTAACGTACATTTACAAACGGATGGAGTATAACACAAGTGTGCTTTCAAGCGGTTTTAGTTTTAGTACTAAGGCACATTTTTGATTCTTGGCAAACTCTTCAGTTCTCCTCACCAACCTTCAGCACGACACAGCAGTACATTTCTCATCCACAATACTAAACCACCACAAATACACTGTGATCACATAGCATTAAACAATGCTTTCTTGTCAGGAATAAAACTGGCGGCTGTGGAGGACTCAGTATTTACATTGCTGTTCTGAGTGATTTCCAGGGTTCTCGGTGTGTTTCTGCTGCTGTGCTGAGTACTGGGTCCTCTGATGACTCTACTAACTGCAGCATGCATGAATCCCCGAAGATTGTTTTTATCCTAATATGAATTCATAAAGCACGTTCCAAAATGAGCTTGTATGTATCTTCATTCTGCAGGCGATGTCGGCGAGCCAGGTGACAAGGGGCCTGTGGGTAAAGCCATTGAGGGGCCCGCTGGTGACCAGGGTGACCCGGGTATGTACCAGTGCAGCTCGTCAAGCTTAGAAAAAAAACAGGGCTGTGTGTTAAATGACAAAACAAAATAAAAAACACATTTGCTAAATTTGTAGTATACAAAAAGTAAAAAAAAAAAGAGTTGGCAGATGTGGCAGAACTCTTCTAGGAACCACCTGCGATCAACTCCCGAGAGCAGTTCTGTCCCGGTCAAACCAAACCATCAGAGAAGGATGATGATTCTGATTCCCTGTAACCTGGATTACCTCATGAAATTACAAATATGAAAATTTGCTTAAATCACACTTAAAATACTCTGAATCAAGACTAGTTACTTTTTTATTGATTCCATATTATTCACACAATAGCAATAAATGCTTCAGAAATGTTGGATTCTCTCAGATCTGATGCTTATATAGCTTGTGATCATTCTTTAGTCAGTGCGACGCTGTATTTTCTGCTTTAAGGGGTATATTATATCACTCAGCCTTTTATGCAAGCATGCATCACTAGGTCTCTGAGTGACCTTTGTCTTTTAAAATACACGTTATTTCTTATTTACAAGCAATGCAGGAATTTTTTTGTCATCTGATATATTTACTTGGAAGTACCCAAGATTTTTTAGAAATATTTGATCAGCTATATTAGTTTTTTGATTGTGATTGATGTTATTTTAAAATGATTTAATTTGACATAATTGTGATTATGATTGTGAAGACTTGTTATTATCACAAACCCCAGTTTGGGAAACCTGTTTAATGCACTTCATGTTATTTATTACAACAAATGGACTATATATTCTCACTCTTTGTACTTTTATATCATTACCATAAGTTTATACAAATATAAAGAGACACAAGTCCTGTTTCAATCAATGTGACGTCAGAAGTAATCTGAGAGTAGTCTGCTTAACACGATGTAACACGGTTACTACAGTTGATCGTTGATTAGGTCCAGCTCTGATCTGTCAGTCTACTTAAGAAACTGATCATTGGTCTCTGTGGCCATCAGGTCTGCCCGGCGTGCATGGCGTTGTCAAAGATGGCCGTGACGGAGCGCCTGGAGACCCAGGAGAGCCAGGAGAAGCAGGACGAGCTGGCCGACCGGGTCACCAGGGGTCACCTGGAATCTGTGACACGTCAGCGTGCCAAGGAGCCGTGGTTCACGGGAAGTCCTCCAACCCCAAGAACCATTAACAGCAGAACCAACAGCTTCTGGAGGAAACCGTCAGAGCAGCGTGAGGCGAACAGACACTGAGCGTCAGGAGCAGAGCCTCTGTGTAGATACACTCCTTCAGTCTTCTTGTACAGCCCCCCTTTAAAAGTGTAACGGAGTACAGCCTCGTGAGGGCTCGAAAACTGACCTCTGCAACCGCGAACAGACAAAACCGCTTGAGGCATCGAGAAAGGAGACCAAAATATTGGACGCATTACTGCAGATTGATTTTCTTTGCCATTTTTTTATTCTTGTGTTTACATTTAGTTCTTAAAAGTCACAGTTTGAGGAACAAACTTCACACATCGACACACTTCCTGTAAGATATGCTGTCCATCTGTGGGCTTTATCAACCTTATCCACTAGATAATGGTGCTGTAAAACTATTAAATATGATTTAAATACTATTTATTATTTCTGAGTTACTGTTGTGTGTACAGTGAGTTTCTACAGCATGGTATTGTAAGAAAAACTGAATAAAGCCACTTTTCAGTAACGCATCTCTTTGAACGCTCGTTAGTACATTGAGAATAAATACACTGAATCTAAAATTAGGACAACAGATGCCTCTCAAACACAAACACCATCTCTGAATGTGTCAACTATATTACAGAAGTCTTTCGAGGGGCTGAAACGAAATGAACCTGAGCCTCGCTCTACACTCCAGGTGCTCTAAGACGTCTTCTGGACACGGCTAGCGGAAGAGAACAATGGCATCGTGCAACAAAGCCACATGAGCAACTACAGGTGCACGTTCACCAGCGCTGCAGCAGGGAAGAGGAAGTCAGCTGTGCGAGGATGAGTCCGCGGGCGTGTTTTTATAGGACTCCTGGAGATGTGCCATGGAAACACAGCTAGGCTTCAGGCGCAGCCCAGTCTTGCCACAGAAAGTGCTCTGGAAATCCTGAAACAGACAGCAATGATGGTCAGATCGCTCATGTTGACGGTGCTCCACACACTCTTTCATGGTCTGTATCCGTCTAAGGAATAGCCATGACACTTCAGACAGACTTCTGGACAGGTAGGTGCTGCACAACACTGCATTTCAAAAATGGCATATTATAAAAATCTGACTTGTCAAGGTTTTAAAGCTACAGTCAGGTCCAGAGACTTGAAGAACTTTGCTTTAGTAAACCTTTTTCTGCAAGCATCTGAAAAACAAAGGCGTCTGATCTCGCTCCCCTAGTGACGCTGCAGAGGAATCTGTAAATACGGTTCCCAGTTCTAATGCCATGGTGAACGTTCGAGCAAAATGTGCGTCTTTGGGTGCACAGGCGAGCACAGGACACTATTTTAAGAGTTCACGTTTCCTAGTGATAAGAAGAAGTAAAGCAAATTTGGCGAGCTGTCTGGGGAGCAAGCTGGGAGAATGGCGGACTCCAAACCCTAGCGAGGGTGAGGCGTTCGGCTCGTTCACCGTCTGCCCCCTCGGAACGTGAACGTATGGGAGGAGGAGGAGGGATGCGGGGACAGAATCAGGGCGTATTTATAGTAAGGGGAAAGGGATTTGATTGGGGAACCGGCTGCCAGCCGTGGGTAATTACTGCGTTCATGATCCTCTCGAAACCAGGTTTAGACTCCCAGCGAGAACACAACTCTGCATTACTGCTGCATGATCTAAAATAAACGTGTGATTTCTCTCTCAGCTCTTTACCAGAACCGACTGGGACCGTATGGGAAACTTGTGTGTGAATGAGCTTGTTACGAGCGCTTTCTGTCCGTGTTCTTTGGATGTAACCAAACCGTATATCAGAAGTTTAAAGAAACCGTCAGAGCGTTTCTGCTTCCACTCAAACTGATATAATAGACGATTATGTGCATCTTCAAATAAGACTTTCCTACACTGTTTAAGAAAACTGCAGCCTTCTGTTTAATAAAGTAAACTGAAGATATCTGATTTAGTATCTCTGACCTTCATGAATAGAAAAACAGGCCCCTCCCTCTCCTATATTTGATGGCTCGATAGTCGTTTGACAAACTTTACATGAGCTGTTCTGTCATCTGCTCTGAAGAGGTCATTTTGTAGCCATAGCTCTTGAAAAGGACATTCTCCCAGCATGCTTGCATTAGTTACCAGGTACAGCCCGATGACGGTGATTGCCAGCTAACGAGCAAGGCGGCTTCAGAATGGCAAACGATACAGAAGGATTACGACAAAAATGAATGAATTTTAAAATGGCATGATGTTCCAGAAATCCCACGACCCTTGGGATCCTGCACACTTATCAGAGAGAAAAGGATGTGATGGAGAGAACCTGCTTGAGTCGGTCTCCGTGTATTTCCTGGATGTATTTGAGGAAGGCTGCGGTCCACTGCAGTGTGGTGGCTTTATCAGTGTCAGCGTAACAGAACGGCACCAGCAGGTTCAGCTCGTCACAGCACAGACGGATCCTTCTCCTGAGTCACAGATCATGTAAGCGGTAAACATTGGTCAGGTAATCTCTGCCTGCGAGCAGTACAGGTCTGCTGAGCCCACCTGCGATCGCGCTCCTTTCTGTTGTGTACTTCTTTGCGCTGACTTCGGTCCAGGAGAGGTCCTGACCTGCATCGTTTTGTCCCGGACACTCCGGCGTACGGCTTCCAGTTCTCCGGGTCCTGCATGATATTAGATGACCTGACAGGCCTTGTGCGGACGTGCTTGATGGGATGCGCAGCTTTATCCACCACCTCATCTGCAGCAAACAGAAACAATGCAAACACATCTCTGCTTTTCCTGCCTTAAAACTACCGAGAGAGCTCAACGCGCTACTTCAGAAAACACATCCAAACAGACAGAAACGACATCATCAGTTTCACCACACTGGTGCTGCAAACACACGAATGCGCTGTTAGACATTGTGATCACTCGCATATTCTTTTTTCAGTAGAAAGTTAAATACGCCGTAGTTTTTGCTCATAAAGGTGAAAGAAATATATAATTCGGATCGGTAAAGGCCTTTATTTCTGTACATTTACAATATTAACAAAACGTTGTGCTTCAAATAAAATAACAACAGAGGATACGGTTTCTGCTGTCTCTGTCTGAACAGGAGCGCTTCATAAACTCACACAACTGACTCACAGATATGAGATATATATAAATCTAAAAATATTTTTATATACTTAGAGTGAAATTCGTTAATTGAACTAATGAATTGCTATATACCTTTCTCATGAAAGTGAATATAGCATGGTTTTATTTCGTTAATATTTCTTCTATGACAAATCGTCTGATAAATTGAAGGATGCGGCGCAAAATAGCCGGGTATCATAACGGTACCCTGCAGAGGCACATTCAGCGTAAACATCCAATATTTAATCCGACGAGCAATAAAAGATCAGCATCTACAGCAGATGGACAAACCACTCAGGACGCGGTCATGGTGAAAACGCTGAAGACAACATTACATTATTCTGCTTACAGTGCATTCTTAACAAATTTCAAACTGGTTTACTTTCGGTTTTAAGACAAATGATGTACAAATAACACGAACATACAAATTGGTTTAATCATTTGGAAATATAATGTTAAGCATGTATGAATTCTATAAAAAATTATAGAAATACCTAAAAAAGGTATTTTCTTCCAGAAAACCGTTTTCGGAAAACATTGTTTAATGCGAAACACAAGAACAGAAATGGCAGACGTGTTTAAGAATGAACAGACGGTATCGTTCGCTGGTGCAGAAGCTAATATAGTTATCGTTATTGGGCTTGGAGTTAATGGGCCTTAATAGACTGAAGGTCTTCTGGGTATGGAAACGCATGAAGCCGAGTAATTAATGGCAGAACTACAACATTGAAAAACAGGTCCCAATTTGTTATGCATCATAACCAAGCATTGCATAATATTTTCCCTAGTTATGGCGATATGCATTGTGATCTATGCTAAGCTACGCTAAAAGTGCTCTCGCCGACCCGGGAGTCAGCTGGATAGATGAAACGGTAAAAATGAGTAACTCTGGCCAGCAGTGTTGGAGAAGGAAACCGTTTCCAAAAAGTGTTGTGTTCCTTTAAGTTGGAGGTTATTCTAACCTAAGGAGATTTTTTACAGTGATTTTCATGGAATTTGTCAGGAATTCAAGTTCAATATTAAGAAAAAAGATAATAAATCCTTAATAATCTTTGATGAATCTGGCTCCTGGAGCAAAAGGTTGTAGCATGCACCAATATGGAAAAGATCTGTGAGCTGCTGCAGGAAGAAATGAAGTACTTCTAAAGTACTGAAAGTGTTCGCGTGAAAGGATATTCACATAGCTTTGCAACAACACGAAGGTATCATTTGTAAGGTAATAGCGTATGACTGAGTGAACACGATCTTACTGTTCAGCGTGTCTGCGGTGTGCTGGACAGCAGTGTCCGTGTAAACGACCAGCGGAGCTCTCCTCACAGACTCTTTATCTGCTCTGAAGCTCACAGTCAGCTCTGTAGGAATCACCAGCTCAGACTGCTGCCGAGAAAATGACGAGCACAGGACATTTCTCATCATTCAGTCAGATCCTCACATGCGTCTGCATGAGATCAGCACTCACCGATTTGAACAGACAACCTTCGTGTGGATACATGCCCTGTATTTTCACCATCCTGTCTGGTTTACTCCATTTCTCTGTTTGTGCATGGCTGGGTATCCCTGAAGCGTTCGTAGAATGACACAGCACTGATAAAAATCTGGAAGACAAATCATTCTGAATAAGAGCGGGATTTTTTTGTCCATCAAATCTAAAACAAGGCTTCCCAAACAAACGATATCAGAAACATTTCAAATGACAAAAGCCTGCAATTTATTCTGATGCAATGCATTACTGTGTTCAGACACGTATCTTCAGAGTCTCTTGCTAGGGTTGAGACATGGATGATTTATTTGAATCAATCTTCTACCAATATCGATTCATAAACCCCAAGAACAATCTGCTAGTCTGTACATGTTTCACACGAAACCTGTCTGTAGCATGTCTCCAATCAGTTTGTGCTTTGTTATTTCTGAAAGTCTCTGTTTTCATTTTATAACCAAATATTGTCAGAAATCTGGTGTGACATATAGTTTCAGTTCAGTGTGTTGAACTTCCTGTGTAAACTGCTAAATCTGTTTTATTGTACCATTAACAGACATCAATAAATCAACCTGTAATCAATACTTCAAGATGATGCACCATTATATTTACTTCATACAGGTCATTTAACAAATGCTTTGATATGTTAAACATCGAATGATAGGAGATTCAGCAGGTGTTTCTCAAAGTAAAGTCAACTCAAATCTTTTTTCGCAACAACAACAACTAAAAAGTCATGTCAATAAAATGTTTAATTTCATCATTTATCCTGTTGCTGGTTTGTTTTAAAAATAGAAATAATATATACAGTATGTATTGAAACTGGTTTATGTATAAATACACAAAATCTGATCGTCTGAAACTGGAGTTTGCTGAACGGCACTGAACAGATCGTAGTGCTATTACTAAACAAACACACACACACATATATATATATATTATACATGTTATGTTGTTCCTAGTCTTTCCTTCTTCTCCCTGGAGTGTGGTGACAAAGGGCCGAGGAGTTGGAGGGACAAGTTTATAGTCAATCAGAAAAAGGATTCTTGTTCGAGGATTCAGAATACTGTCGCTGAATTATTCAAATGTAAAGATACTAATTATACTGTCACCTTGTGCTGGATTTTCACCATATCCAGATCCGTTTTAAATGGTAGGTGATCTAGATTAAATGTTGCTGAATTTAGTTTGGCCAAGTTCAGTGCGTTTGTAAAGTTTTTCCACATTCAGTCTAAACTGATTATTGATCTGTGTGGCTCAGGTTAGATGTTTACCTCTTCTCCAGGCAGACCCGAGCAGCTGGGCTGGGTCTCTCCTCCAGCGGCCGCTCCACGGTCCTCTCTTGGACACACTGGACTCTGCTCAGCACGGAGCCCGGCACCTCAGCGCTGCTAACAGGTGTCATGTTTGAGTCACTCAGCAGCAGCAGGGCCTCAGGCCCCGTGTCTCTGGGACACGCTGATGTCCCCTCTGGCCTGCATACTAACGGGCTGTGAGGCTTTTCATACAAGCTTTCCTGGAGCTGTGAGAGGCCCGAGCTGTCCGTCTCGGTCACCTGTGCATCAACGTGGCTTTGAATAATGTGCTGTAAGTACTCTACCTCCGTCATCTCCACCAGGCTGAGCTCTGAGCTGTGACCGACAGACACACACACGTCTGCTGTGTGTTGACTCTCACAGGCCATAGATGTGCTCATCCTGAAAGACATTTCAAAGCACACTTCAGTCAGATCTACTATAAAACAGATCTCTCTGCATTTACTCAAACATTAGTGACAAAGAAAAAGAGCTGTGGATTGCATGTTCATTCAAGTGGACGTTACCTAACACTGTAATAGACATGAATATGACCTTCAGCGTATGACAGTAATATTGTGACTACTACAGGGAAACTATGGAAGAACGGGATTTTAACCACTCAAAATAAATAAATAAATAAATCTACTCATTCTCCAAAAATCAAAACAAAACATTAAACAAAAACAGAGACTTTCTCTTCCTGATTTGCTATATTTTACAGAATTAATAATGAAAAAACAATAAACAATTTTCTTAAATTCAAAAGAGAAATGTGTAATATATTTTAGGCACTACACTTCTTATAACCAAAGACTATAGAATACCCTTAAACTTTCTTACAGAGGCCTCAGCTCCCGCGTTTCCCGCCCTCACACCCGAGCTGCCATTAATACCAGCATTAATGATGGAAATTATGTCTCCATAATTAAAATAATCAATAATCAAAATTGATGTGACAAACGTAGACCGTAAAATCAACAATGATGCACTGAGTTAAATCGGTAAGCGGTTTAAGGTTTCACGTACCTGACGCAGAACCGCTCTTAAACTGAACACCACAGACGTTTGTGCGCTGCTTGTGCGTGCGTCCTCTGTGACGTCACACCCGGGTGTGTTATTTTATTTTTAAAAAATAGTTATTTTAATTAAAAATATAATTTACAAAACTTTATTACTCTAAACTTTTAACTTTATAGTAAAAATCCAGGTGGAAAAAAAATCATGATTTGCTCGGACATTATTAGTTTCCATGTCTGTTTGTTTATTATTACAGCAGACAAGCTCGGTGTTGGCTCCATCTCCAAAACCATTATTTTCCAGGAAATAAAAAACGGCCATTTGTTTTGAGTTATTAAAAGAAAAAGAAAAGAAAGAAAGAAAAGTTGGTATTATACATTATATTGCTATCATATGCTGTTGTTTACCAACACTAACACAACATTCCCCCAAAATCATGTTTTATCGGAGATTCAAGATTTCTTCGGGAGCAGGGAGAGTACACGCTGTGTCAGGGCCGGCCCGTGGCATAGGCAGTGTAGGCAAATGCTAAGGGCGCTGTACATCCGGGGGGCGCCAGAAATGGAGGAAGAAGAAAAGTGTCACTTCCACATAAAACTAGTTGGTATTATGACTTCAGAAAGAAATATGCCCACATTAATTTAACTGCATAGCAAAGCCTTCTAAGTAGTAGTTGCATTAATAACAATAATAATATAGCC
>JAUMHR010000084.1:172662-184941 GCA_032361145.1 Enteromius fasciolatus
GTAGATGTTCCAGAAACATTTGATCAATTTTGTTAAAAACCTTCTTTTAGCGAGGACAAGGTCACTTTACATAATCCAGCGTGACAGTGAAGATATACGAAGGATTTCCATTTCCAATGAAAGCACTTTTAAATTCTAACCTTTTACAATATTAATAACCCTCAGAATGGGCAGTTCTCAAAATCACCCCAATCAGGCTTATTACAAACTTGGTTTCTTATTAATATTTTGCATGTTTCATATTCTATGCCAAAGCAGAGTATTCGAGGTCTAATCATACGAATCGATCATCACCTGCTCTACACAGATCAGGATTATTGTGCACACGCTGCGATATGTTTGCTGAGAGTGACGTTACACACCAGTGCACATAAATAGCACATTCTTCTGGCTTTATCTCCGACAGCAAAACATTCAACCAGAGTGATCTTTCTCTGTCTTTTGTTCATCTTAATCGTGTTTCTCTGGACGAGTGCTGCTTTGCGGAAAGCTTGTATATGGAGCTGGACTCAGGTGCTCCAGATTCACTGACAGGAGCTGGTGTGCTCATGCGTGTGTATGAACACGGATGCAGTCATTAGTGAGTGAGAGCCAGTGTTTGTGTGTATTGTGACTGTAACCGTGCTCCTGTGTGTGTCTCCGTCAGAATGCTTCAGATATGCCCGAGACCATCACAAGCAGAGATGCTGCTCGGTTCCCCATCATCGCCAGCTGCACTCTCTTCGGCCTGTATCTCTTCTTCAAGGTGACTGTGTGTGTGTGTGTGTGTGTGTGTTCAGTTATAAATTGTCTAATTCTTGTGTTAAAGGTGTGTTGTTTCTGCAAAATGGTACAAATGACTCGACCAACACATTGACAGTGTGGGCTTCTACCCACTGCATTTACTTCAGATCTTGCTTTTATTTGTACCATTGTTTGTCCTGAAGCAATGCACGCACATTTTCAAATGCTTTTATACAAAACTGGTGTGCAGAGCTAAACATGGCTAACACTTGAAGCGGTGTGCGTAAGACTGACACGACATACATCATGAATATGAAGGAGGTGTTATGCATTCATTATAATGCCTTAAGAATGCTCTTATAATATATTCTACATGTTACCGTGTGTGGTAATGGTGTTGTGTTTTGTTTTTTTAACTTCTAGATTTTCTCACAAGAGTACATCAACTTGCTGCTGTCCATGTATTTCTTCGTGCTGGGAATATTAGCGCTGTCTCACACAATGAGGTATGAAAATCTCCTGAAATGTTTGTGTTTTTGAGCTGTGTAACGGTTTAATGTGACAGGAGTTATGTTTCTGATGTGGTTTTGCTGTCCCAGTCCCTTCATGTGCAGAGTTTTCCCTGCTAACCTGCCAAACAAGCAGTACCAGCTGCTCTTCACCCAGGGCTCTGGAGAAAACAAAGAGGGTGAGAAGTGTTGGAGGTTTACCAAACGACACTCGTGTATGCTGGTTTAAACACTCTTTAACCTGTTATGTTCCACAGAAATCGTCAACTATGAGTTTGACACCAAGGACCTGATCTGCCTGGGGATCAGCAGTGTGGTAGGGGTCTGGTACGTCCTCAAAAAGGTAGAGTAGATCTGTTCTCTTCAGATGTAGATCTGGGGTCTGTTCTTCGTACCTCGCTAACTCCGTTAGCTCAGTTGTCCTGATCTCGGATCGTTCGGTTCTTCGACGCTCATCCGGGACTAGCTGTCATAGCATCAGGTCCGTGAGCTTGAACCTGCTCGGGAGCGGGTGTATTTCATGTAAACAGGATGTAGGCTGCGCTCCGGGCGGGTTATGATTGGTAGAAATGGCGAGGTCACACCTGATTGGTTAAAGAAGCACGACTGACACGGACTGACTCGCGTGGGAAAAGAAAAGTATCTTGCAAGAAAGTGTAGAATATAATTACCATGATTCACAGACGAGATAGATGGATAGAAATGTATACATGCGTATATATAAAAATATCATATCAGGAAAACACATGTAGCATGGGCAGCACTGACGCATTTAATTAGTTGGCTGCTGTTTGCAGCTCTGTCTCCTGCTTCTGCAGCATTTGCTGTGTTTCCTGGAGTCTTTATTAAAGTTTGAAATGTACGACTGTGTTTCAGTGCCACCAAAAAAACAAAATCTAGAAGTACAAGATTAAAGTTGTACTATTTTTCGAGAATAACGTCTTTATAGAATAAAGAGCACCCGGAGATATCCTCTGCTTTTAAAATCAGTCCGTTTTATAGTGAAATACAAACAATATGGATATTATCACATGTATATTGTAGCCTGGCGTATAGCTGAAATGGCTTTAGTTTAAGCGCAGTGTAAGTCAAAAACACCTCCGTTTGAAAGACGAGCTGTTTTATATCAAAAGAAACAGAGCAGAGCATTATTGTGATCGCTGGGTGTCTGACAGGCTACAAATAATCAATATATATAATACAGCTGATCTGATTATTAAAGAGCTTGAACAAGTCATTACTGTAAGACACAATATAAAGCTGAAGCTGAGACTGTTTAAACCGTACTAAAGGGACCAATCTTATTGCTGTTGGGTGGCGCACTATAACCAATCCAATGGAAGACATGAAATATTATTTCCAAGCATATGACGCCACGAATATTACACTCGTTATCATTTCCGCTAATAATCAATCCCTCTGCTTGAGAAAAGAATTGAGCTCGCTCTTTTACCATTTCGTCAGCCAATCGAAGGGGCTGTGATCAGTGTTTCTGCTATCGATACATGTCGCCTTTAAACCAACCAATAATCCTAGACCCCTCAATCCAGCCATACTACTCGCCAACAGCAGGAGCGCTCGGAGAACCGCATCAGTGAGCTCATAGACCTCATCTCAGATGTCTCCGTTCATCTCGGATATATCAAGCGATGTACGAAGAACGGACCCCAGCATTCTGTAGAACTGTACCTGCATTGGTTGCTAAAGGTAAACGTCATCAGCTAGCGTAGTATAGACCCAGCTCCCAGCACGAAATGTCTTCACCAGTTAGTGGACGTGTGAGAACACCGGTAATCCTGGTATCATCACGGTGGAGGGGTGGTTTGAGTTTTCCGTCTTTATAAAGGTATAAATACCCAAGATAGATCTCAGTTTAACTCTATTTAACGCCACACAGAGAAGAATATCATCAGAAGAGCTTTTTAATAGTGTCAATTAAACCATCGCATTGCAAAATGATTTAATTAAGAGGTTGCTGACTTTATACTTCAGTCCTGCTTCTATGTGTGGAGCGCCCAGTGGAGAGGATGTGCGTGTTTTAACTAGCTTGTTGCAAAGTGATTCGAAACACTTCAGTTGGATCATGTATTACGAATCATTTGATTCAGAACAGGGCTTCAAATCTCATTTCATGATTCGTTTTTATCCTGGACAACTGTGCTGAACCGTGCTCGTGGAGTGCATGTGTGACGTCGGATCGGTCGCATCTGTTGTCTTGCTGCTAGTTTCTCCGTAGCTTGCTAAGTGCACCATTTTGACTGAGCAATGTAAACACAAATCGGCAGTAACGAATTTTCTGATCGTCCTAAATAACGTGGTGGTTTTAGACCTCGTATCATGTCCATGGCAGTGACTGATGCATCTGAACTGAACCGCTGTTAGCCCGTAGTGAGACAGGAAGCTGTACTGGCCGGCTTGGATCGGTGCAGGAATTGTAAAGAAGGCAGATAAGGGGGTGACACCTAGTGGATTAGGCTAGTCATACGATGAATGTAAGTTTGTTTAATGTTTGGGAAAATATCAAGAAAAAAAAATTGTGGCCTAATCAAAATTAAATCAATACTAATAAATGGCTAATATTTTAGTGAGATGCATGCTAGTAAGCAACTTGTTAAGAGACCCTAAAATAGAGTTGGCAGTAATCTGTGTGCGTTTACACAGGCTCGAGATGTGAGCAGTAACTTTGTTCAGAGAGAAGTCAGAAGTATAATATATCTGTTATTCCACACACAAAGCACACGGACGGTGATGTGTGTCAGGGAACGCTCATATACGAGGCTCACATTGGAAACATGGTATTCACAATCCATTATAAACCAGCACTTTTAATAAAGAAAGAAGATTGTGTACTGTCATCAGTGTATATATAAACAAATCTTTAAATCTAGTCAGTGTTTCATGTCATATTTATGCTTTTTGCTCAGAAGGCAAAAGCAGCATATGAACACGTTTCTGTATGTGTTTCCTGACAGCACTGGATAGCCAATAACCTGTTTGGCCTGGCCTTCGCCCTGAATGGAGTTGAGCTGCTCCACCTCAATAACGTCAGCACTGGATGCATCCTGCTGGGAGGTCTGTTCGTTTACGATGTGTTTTGGGTAAGTTAGGGGATGTTACTACATTATACAGTATTGTTAAGCCTGCTTAATATAGGGTCCACAACGTCTACTTTATTTTCTTGCTAGGTTTTTGGCACCAATGTTATGGTGACCGTTGCCAAGTCCTTCGAAGCCCCGATTAAGCGTGAGTATCTGATTTATCCATCCCTCCTCTGAACTCAGGCTTGCTGCTGGTTGGTAATTTCAGTACTATATGGTTCCCAACGTTCTTCAAAACACAAAGCTAGTCGTGCAGCTATAGGACAACATGAAGGGAGTAAATGATCACACAACTCGTGTGTATATATGTGCTTGCTGTTCTGTACGCTTTCCTCCGCGTGAAACTTATTGTGCTTAAATATTAAAAATGTGATCTTTCACTGTGCGTTAGAATCCTCTACATTCTGCTCTGTAGTGTTGATGGATAATATTGTGTCAAAACCATTTAACTTTGTCCTCTCTTGTTTTTGACATATCAATTGAGCCTTTTTCATTAGCAGGAAAAAAACGTTTGGAATTAACAGACATTAAGATTGGACGGATGATATTTCCTTCATCTTGATACACCAATACCTGCTTTATATATATATATATAATATTATTATTTATTATTTTTTTGCAGTATAATAAAAACAATGTGCTCATAACATCATGGGTAGCTTTTTTTTATCTTAAAAAACATTTACTAATTGTATTGATTTAGTTTTTTTATATGTATATAAAACCAATATAATTTTTTAGGCCAGTCGTACTGGGACAGCTCTTGAAGTTTATTAAGTCAGAAAGTATAGGGACCCTGATATTCCCCTTTTCTGCTAAGAATGATTGCCCTTAATCTTAGTCTTGTATTTCTTCTCACGCACACATATTTGATCATTTCCTGCTCCTTTCTTGTTTTAGTGGTTTTTCCACAAGATTTGCTGGAGAGAGGTTTGGATGCCAGTAACTTCGCCATGTTGGGACTCGGGGACATTGTCATTCCAGGTAAATATATCTGAAGATGATTTCTGAGACACTGTCATGTTTAAGATATGTGTAAGTATGTGCTGATAATGGGCCTCATCTATAAAATATTGCACAGAAATCCTCCTAAATGTGCCGTTCGGAGATGCTCGGGTGTAGAATGAGTGAATGAACAGAAAACACGTGTGCCGCTCTTCAGATGTGAAGTGGTAAATGATGTTGAACTTGGAGCAGCTGAATGGTTTCAGCTCTCGGTCTTGTAAATGACTCTTGATTAATGTCGTGAGCGTGTAAACGATCACCAGGAATCATCCGAATCCATTCGTTTAGAACAGTCCACGTCAAAGTGTCTCTGGACTGAAGCGAATGCACGCTCTCGGATCATGTTCAGTGTTTAAAGCCTCTTCCTACTGAATCCAGTGTCTTCTGCTCTTTCAGGAATCTTCATTGCTCTGCTCCTGCGCTTTGATGTCAGGTAAAGACAGTGTTTTTTATTTTATTAATGTGCGTGCTTGGGTTTTAATGCTAACTGTTCTGTCATTTTTCACTCTTAGTTTGAAGAAGAACACACGCACTTACTTTTACACCAGCTTCCTGGCTTACATTTTTGGCCTGGGTCTTACCATCTTCGTTATGCACACTTTTAAACATGCTCAGGTAAAAACACGAGAATAAAACCACTATCGTGTAAGAAATGAAGCCAGGATGGCACTAAATGAGGCTATGTTTTGTTTCCCAGCCTGCTCTGCTCTACCTGGTCCCTGCTTGTGTTGGGTTTCCAGTGCTGCTAGCCCTGTTTAAAGGAGAGCTGACGGAGATGTTCAGGTAACTCCCCTCCAGACACGGACCATGTTAAGAGATGGTGTTCAGATCTTCTGCGCTCAGATTCAGGCGTCTTGCCCGTAACGATGGGCTGCTTTGTTTCTGCTGTGTTTTACCTACAGTGCGCTCGATAGCGCTTGCGTTGTGCTCTTTTAAAACATCCGTCATAACTTTCAGAGAGAAATGCCACAGACGCTGGACGAAGAGAGCATTCAATTTATTAGAATTTAGTTTAGAGTTAGATTCAGCTTGGCGTTCAGTCTAAGTGATAGCTAGATTTAGGCAATATTAATAATAGAGAACTGATGACGCTTGCTGCGATGCATCACTTGGCCACATTTTTGTATAATAATAGAAATAATTTTGTTGGATAAGAAACCAGACCATTAAAACGGACCGTGACTGCACAGATCCGGTTTCATCTATCACGTGAGGAGAGCGGGTCGAGCGGACTGACAGGAAGATGATGGAAGAGTTTTAAAATGAAACGCAGAAGCAGCTGTTAAAATATTGTAGAATTGAAGTGATCATTTATTTGGTTCCACGGTTTTTGCTGGTTTTTGTTTTATTTTGTTTTATGTTGTTTTTTTATTTTACAAACCTTTGGTCAGCTGTTCAACAGCCTTTCAGTTTCAATTTAGTTCAATTAAATCTTTTAACCTGTCATTTTAAATTAGAATAAAAATGAATAATTTTGTTAAAGTTTACACATTAGATTCACTGAAGTGAAGCCAGCAGAATGGTTTTTACAGTGCGTGTCAGAAGGTGAGACCAGTCTGCCGCCATAGTTTCATGACATCATTCACACGTCATCACGGGAACATCTACATCCACAAAATGAAAGTAATGCATTGCAACTTTAAATTATAAATAAATAAGTCTGATGGTTATAATTTAATCTTATTGGTCTTTTATTCATTCATATATAAACAGCCGTGGCCAAAAGTTTTGAGAATGACACAAATATTAGTTTTTACAAAGTTGCTAAACTGCTTTTAGATCTTTGTTTCAGTTGTTACTGAAGCTCCAAGAAGTGATTATGAAAGAATGGGCTGCTATCAGTCAGGATTTGGTCCAGAAGCTGACTGAGAGCGTGCCCGGTCGAATCGCAGGGGTCCTGAAGAAGAAGGACCAACACTGCAAATACTGACTCTGCATAAATGTCATGTAATTGTGGATAAAAGCCTTTGAAACGTATGAAGTGCTTGTAATTATATGTCAGTACATCACAGAAACAACTCAAACAAAGATCTAAAAGCAGTTTAGCAGCAAACATTGTAAAAACTAATATATGTGTCATTCTCAAAACCTTTGGCCACGGCTGTGTATATATGTTTGTTTATTTATTTATTTTCTTACTTACAGATTATTTAGCAGTTAAATTACAAATTATGCAGGATCTCAAAAACAATTCTTTATTTTCTTTACAAATATATTTTCTTTATTTTGTGTTATATTTAGCGACCGTGGAATTGTATGAAAGTCAATGGGTGCCACTGCTTCTAGAGTCTAAAAACCGTTCTATTGAGAATTAAGGTGCATTGAATAACATTGTGACCCCAGAGAAGCAAGATAATACCAGGCACTGATGTAATGAATATGCAAATTGATATATGAGGTCATCTAGCGAAAGGTTAAATCAGATGAGTGGAAGGTTTAATAATGTTTTGTTATAAAAATTGAAAACTTTAAGTTCCTGTTTCAAAGTTTACAGATCGATGGCTAATTTGTTAAATTAAAAATACTCACCAAAAAGTCAAGATGTCATGTTAAGACACTGTAAAACAGTACCAGGCCAGGAACACGTTTCCCAGAAGCATCGTAAGCACATTGTAGCCCTGTTGAAACCAATGGAGCTACAGCCAACTTCAGCTTACGAGGCTTTTGGGAAAAGTAGCCTTAACCAGCTCAGAAACCCACGGTGTTGTGGAGTTTAGCAATATTCCCTTTTACATGTATAGTTTACCCAAACACAAACCCTCACCCTCACAAGACCTTCACTCATCTTTGAAACACACATTAAATGTTTATTGTCAAATCTGAGAGCTCTCTAACCCTGCAATAACCGTAACACAGCTGGACACGAGGAAAACCGTCCATGTGACGGGGTTCAGCCATAACAACGCTACGCAAAGCAGCAGAGGGAAACGCTCACGTTTATTCAACGAAATCACAGCCCTTTTAAGTTTGTCACATTAAACTTTATGGCATTCTTGTCTTTCTGTCGCCAAATACAAGACCTCTTAAAATCATAATCATTTGTGTACCTTATGGACTTGAGTTTGATAGTAATGTTATATTTAAGACATTAAGGACCCGTGGAAACCCTTCTGGTTATAAAGGATGAAAAGGCCACACAATGCTTTACTTGCCTTTTTCCAAAACTGGTGTCTGTTAATAAAGTTAGGCAGCGATGAGGTAAGAAACCCCTGATCGACTGCGATCTGTTATGAGAGTCAATATTAGATGGAAGGTTAAAATGTGTGCACGAGTTAAACGTGGCATTATTTGCTTCTGTGCTATATCTGACGCTCTATTTAACTGCTCATATTTCATTAAGACAGAAGACTGGCCCCATCGTGTACTCCACAAGCAGTCCAAACACTACAGGAAGACACGCACTTATCTCCCAACCCTGTGATATTATAACGGCATGCGTTACACGATCACTATTCCACTAAAAGCTCACTGAAAACACTGACTTGGCCTCAACACGATGAAAAACGTTTCCTACCCGACTAGACGCCGCCATGCGCTGGAAATCGTCATATCCGTTTTTTGTTTTTACGATAGTTAGACTATTAATAATTAACTTTTAACAGTTTCATTTTCAATTTGACTTCTTTTACACAATTCAATGAAAAATACCTGCTTAAAAAAATGTAGGCCCGACCCTGGCGTCCTCCACGTTTTCATAAATTCAGCTCGAATCCAGATTCAATATAGGGATGTTTTCCTGTCGTTTTTCTCCATGACTTCTGTTCGTTCTACGTAGGCAGGAGACGGGTTATGTTTCCTCCTCTTATTTCTGAGATTCATCCTGTTTTACAGAACTCTTCTTTTTCTTGTCCTCTTTCTTTCCTTCCCTCACATCCCTTCTCTGGCATGCAGCTATGAGTCGTCAGACGAGGTTTTGCCCCACACGCCGCGGCTCACTCATTTCCCCACCGTGTCTGGCTCTCCAGCTAGTCTTGCTGACTCCATGCAGGGTTTTGGCCTGTCGACCCCCCGCCGCCGCCGGCACACACCCTCCGACATGTAGCACCTGAATTCTGCTTTCCCTTACTGTCTGCTCCCGTCTGTGCAGGTATCGGCCTCGATAATGACGCTCACACAATTCAGTCATTGAAAGTACCTCCACATGTCTCTTCTGGTGTCATGCCTCGTGGCTTTCCTCGTCGTCCGCGCACGTCTGTCGCTCAAATGCACTTCAGCAGACATTGATTCATACGGAGGGACAGACGTATTCTGCTTGTGCATGTGTATTAATCATGTATTAATCATGTATTAATCATGCTTGACCTGTTGCTTGTGTCTCTGCAGATATGAAGAGTCTTCGCCAGAGGAGGCGCTCTTGAAAGAGGAAATGACAGAATCTGATAAAGACAAATAAAGCAGGTCGAGCCGTTAGTCGTGTTCTACATTTCTTTTGTCCTAGTGATGTTGCTCATGTTCGGAGTCACACGTTCTGTACTCTTGAACTTTATTTTAATGATGTACAACAGCTTGCTCAGTGCCTGTGTATTCTCTTTGTTCCTTTCGTTCAATTCATTGCCTTCAACATTTAAAAAAAAAAAAAACAATATATATATATTTGCTTTCAAGGTTTTTTTTTTAATGTCATTGTACAGTATTTGAACAGGGTAGACGTTCGGCTTTCTGAATGTGTCAGATTGCTATACAGATTTATTAAAGTCCGGTACCTATTCCTGTGTTGCTGGTTTCTGTTGTTGGTTTTGCTCTAGGATCTCAGAACAGAAGTCAATGTCCATCTTCTATTACATGAAAGGACAAAATCATTCGGGATTGAAAAATATTTAGTTTGTACAAGTGTAAACCAAAGTGGGACCAAATATCTCCCTGTTACGTGCCGCTAGCGTTTACGTGTGATGTTGTTCTGTCTGTAGTTGAAGGGATCCGATGCCATACTGCGTCCTGATCATATGTTTGTACACCTCATGCTTTGCTTGGTTTTACAGTCTCCTCTTGTGTAAGCTTCATCTCGATGTCAAAGTGTAAAAGCTTACGCAAGGAGTTTCTTTCTCAGTTTAACTTTTCATTTGCATTAAACTGTGGTGTTCACCGCTGTAGAAAACATCTAACAGTGTGTGTCTGACTATATTTTTCATACTGAAATCAGTAGAGTCACGTTTGTTATGCGTATTATATATTCTACATTTTGTAGGCCATCATGCAAGTATGAACAACATGCATAACATAAAATTAATTTTTTTTAAATATACTTCGTTTGAAAACTAGAATAGAGTTTCACTTTATGTTGATGGTCCCTTTAACGTGTTCTGTTGATTATCAGTAACGTTGCACCGACATATCTACTAATTCTAGTATTAGTAGACTGGCAGGGTTAGGGTTCGAGTAGGTTGATATGTACATGCAAAGTTACTTCTAGTCAGCAGAGCGTCTTTTGGAAGACCATCACAATAAAGAGTGAGCAGATATTACAGTTTTTTACAATTGCTATGACAGTTTTTTTCAATACATTTAACAAGTTTCCTAAACTCTTAACACGGTTAGCACAACATCAGTTTAACACATTTCTTGTTGCATTGATACAAAATGCATACAGTTAACGCCAATCTAAAATGCTTGGACTTCCTTTACACACAAGCTCAACCAAGACCAAACTATGTAACTTACAGTCAGATCTGCCAATGCGTTCACACTGTATGTCAGAACAGATAACATCCTGTTCTAAACATAACTTCTATAGGCTCAAGTCAAAGTGAACAGCTGTTCATATTGTGAATTGAAACACAAAATATATGCACTGTATTTTATTCTATTGCCAATAAGAAACAGATTATTGCAGTTATGCAAATATATACAGTATTGTTCAAAATAATAGCAGTAACCAGAATAATCCAGGTTTTTAGTATATTTTTTATTGCTACATGGCAAACCAGTAGGTGCAGTAGATTCCCAGACAACAAACAAGACCCAGCATTCCTGATATGCACGCTCTGAAGGCTGTGCGATTGGGTAATTAGTGTAAAGGGGGTGTTTAAAAAAAATAGCAGTGTGTCATTCATCAGTGAGGTCATCAATTTTGTGAAACACCAGATGTGAATCAGGTGGCCCCTATTTAAGGATGAAGCCAGCGCTTGTTGAGCATGCATTTGAAAGCCTGAAATGGGTCGTTCAAGACATTGTTCTGAAGAACGGCGTAATTTGATTAAAAAGTTGATTGTAGAGGGGAAAGCCTATAAAGAGGTGCAAAAAATTATAGGCTGTTCAGCTAAAATGATCTCCAATGCCTTAAAATGGAGAGAAAAACCAGAGAGACGAGGAAGGAAACGGAAGACAACCATCAAAATGGATCGAAGAATGACCAGAATGGCAAAAGCTCAGCCACTGATCAGCTCCAGGATGATCAGAGACAGTCTGGAGTTACCTGGCAGTACTGTGACAGTTCGAAGACGTCTGTGTGAAGCTAATCTATTTTCAAGAAGTCCCTCTGTTAAAAAAAAGGCATGTGCAGAAGACGTTACAACCAAGAAATGTTAATGAATTGTGGAATGTTGTTAAAGAATCATGGAGTGGAATAACAGCTGAAAGGTGCCTAAACTTGGTTGACTCCATGCCACACAGATGTGTTATAAAAAATGGTGGTCATACAACAAAATATTAGTTAGTGACAGTGATTCACAGGATTGCTAAATCCTAGAAACAAAAACGTTTGTACAGTCAATGGCAGACACTGCTATTTTTTTAAACACCCCCTTTCAACTAATTACCCAAACGCACAGCCTTCAGAGCGTGCATATCAGGAATGCTGGGTCTTATTTGTTGTCTGAGAATCTACTGGTAACTTGTTTGCCATGTAGCAATAAAAAATATACTAAAAACCTGGGGCCTATTTCAGAAAGGAGGTTCAAACAACTCGGAGTTTAAACTTGAACTCTGAGTTGCCCAACCCAGAGATT
>JAUMHR010000084.1:185041-201991 GCA_032361145.1 Enteromius fasciolatus
CCTGAGATTAATCAAGACTGCCCGTTCTGTTCACAGAGGGAAACCATTTTTCATGCTTTCATGCACTGTTTACGGTTTTTATTTGATGTGACGTTTACTACACAGAGTTTTATCAGTGGTTTTAAGTATTTCAGGAGAGACAGGTCTAAATGCCAGCTGATTAACTTCATCTCTGGACAAGCCAAAATGGCAATATATTTGAGTACACTCTAAAAAATGGCTGTGAATTTAACGGTAAAAAACAGTGAAAATGCTACAGTAAAAAAACGGTTAAATAGTTAATGGTAAATTCCTAACAAATTTACAGAGAAACACCGTGAACTGGCATTCCCAGAATTCCCTGCATTGCATTTTAAATTTTGTTTGAATTTGATGTTTTTTCTTTAAAATAACAATGTTTTTTGTGTCAGTTATGTTTATATGGGTTGTATGTTACATATAATGTTGTTAAATGAATGTTTATTGCCATGATGGTGTTTAGTGCTTGTGTGAATGACACTGAGCTCCTTCTATATGCGTTACTATTTGAAAGCTGCTTGTGATGAGCTTTGGTTCATCATGTGAGTTTCTCATCACCACTGCGTTTGGTAGTTATCAGTGTGTTTCAAAGCTACAAAATAGATTTCACTACTTTAATAGGCTGGTATATTAACATATCAATTATTATGGTTTCTTATTAGAAATTATGGTATTTAACTGTAAATTTAAAATAAAACCGTAAAACTATTGACAAAATTTTGATACCGTATTTTCAACAGTTTCAAACTGACAACCACAGCTGCCGTTTTTTTACCGTAAATTAACGGATTTCTTTTTACAGTAGAAAAAACAAAATTTCCCAAAATACAGACTATGACTCAGTAAAGACTCTGCAGACTGATTAAATCAAGAATTCTGACTGATGTTAACTTTTATAAGTGTATGGGAGAACTATGTTTAAAGACACGTGGTGTTGTAAAGAGCTTGTGTGTTCTGTGATTGATGAAGAGCTGTGTTTTGCATCGGAGCTGGATTCATAAATATCTGTATTTTTTTAGTTATTTTTAAAAATGTATTATACACTGTCATATGTATCCTAAGTTATTTATTTATTAATAAGTGAAAGTATGTAAATAAAAGGAATGTAAAAGTCAAAAGTCTCTATCTCATATATATATATATATATAAATACACACACACAGTACTGTGCAAAAGTCTTAAACCCACAAAAATGGTTTAAGTCAGTTATTTCTATCGCAAAAGATAGACTTTTTTTTTTTTGAAGTTACCTTTTGAAGAACTTTAAACCACATAACACGAGTAAGACAAACATTATATTTATTGAATCTATTATTTCACAGGAGCCAATGTTTTTTGTTGCCAGAGCATTGTAGGATGCAAAGTATGCGTGCAGCACTGGCATGAAACTTGAAATGTAGACAAGACTGCACCAATGTGTATGAAATCACAGGCCTTTCTGATGCAGTGTCTGTTCTGAAAGACACTATTTCTGTTGACTAAACTCTGAACAAATTTGTTAATGTTGTTTCGCTGCTTTTTCTGTTTGTTATGGTTCATGATGTGGATCTTTTCGTTGTTTCAATTAGATCCAGCAGAGCTAGTTTAAAGTATGAGAAGTCACCGTTCACAGTATTGTTGTAACACATTTCTATATCTGGGTACAGTTCAGCAAAGTGGTGTTCAGCACATGCTCTTCGAAGCTCTCCTGAAGAAAAGGGATCTCTTCCAAACACTGAATGTCTGGTCAGTGAAGAGCCTAGTTCTGCTTCGTAAAGGTCAGCTGCTTTATTAGCATGTGGCACAGTTCATCTGAGATTTTCTTTAGACATCCGCCCTCTGCCAAGACATCGGGAATGCCTTTGCCTGGAGTAACAATTTCAAGTCAGATTGACAGTTCTTAGTCATTGTTAAGTCTTCTTTCAGTATACCTGGAATCCGGAGTTCATTCCAAGCTTGTACAACTCTACTGAGGCACGTGAAGCTGGAGAGTATCTGACGAGGTTGTCCTCCATGTACAACAATTCCTGGTCCACTAGCTCTACAAGTGCTGTCTTGAGTGGATAATTTATCTCTTTTTCAAAGCAGTACTCTCACTCACACGCGCACACACACACACCCATCGGGGATAAAAATTATTTATCAGAGACAGGAATGCATAGACCAGAGGAGGGAAAAATCCCCCCCCCTACAAATCACACCCTATATGTTTGAATACTGCTTTGAACAAGCTATTGTTTGCATTGAAACTAACCACTTAAGTTTAAGTTTACATTTATTCTAAGCAGCAGCAGCTGTGATTCTCTTCAGTTTTGGTAAAAAGTATTTTCTCATATTATGCAAAGTGAGCTCATTCGGTCTCTTGATGGTGTTTGCATGCAGGGTTGTCTCTCTCGTCTGTTTCGGTAACCTTCAATCATTTCTTGAATGAATAAGGATAAGTAAAATTCCTTCCCATGGTCTACTCTAATTTGGTCCCATATCTCATGGTTAACAACTGCAGATCTGGGTAGAATAATTATAAATAATACCATTACATACTATTATACTAATAAATTTACATAATATAATACTAATAAATTAGAAAACTGCTCACCTGTAAATTTTGGCACAGATGAAAAAGAAAGGATTTTGCTGCTGCATCAACTGCCAGGACACGTGTTGCTCCAAACACCGCCAGTTTTTCATTCTGGTCAAGGTGCAGTTTATGGCCCATGCATTCTGCAGTTACGTGCACCCTGAATTTCAAGAAATGACATCAAGACCTGACTTTAATAAGATGAGATTAAACGAGTTTAACAATGTCGGTATGTTTTTCCTACTTTGTTGACCAGCTGCCATATAAAAACACAATACAGATTTTAGAGAGCAGTAGTATATTTCTTTAAACGCAGAGACCACAGAACAGTTGATAATAAAACAGCCTTTCACTTACATGACATCGCGCTTCATGGTATGGTCGTTGGATGGTTCTCAAAAGTCGTCCCACTCCGCCCTCACCCGCTCTCATCCCATTTGCTGACAGGTACCCTGTCATGAGTTTTCATGAAAGATCAAAAGCATAAACGATGCCGATTTATTTTCACAGCCACCTGTGCTCAGATTTACCAAGGGTGCCAATATTATTGGAGGGCACTGGATTTTGTTTAAATAACTCAAACAATATGAATAACTTGTAACAATGTTGTTGTGCTTCTAGAAGCTCTGGATGAAAACCATGACGGTCTGTGAGGGTAGACTGTTAACTCTTAGTTTAAAACACTATCAACATTCGGCATATGACACACAACACAACAATGGTGACATCATACAAAACACATTCATGGCTCCCAGCATGCATTGCTTTTTTTTATTTTTGTTTTTTTATGATGATATTCTTTTAATTGTCACCATTGTTAAGGTTTGTATGATCAGTACTATTTAAGTGTGATGTTAAAGCATTTAAAATGTAAAATTGGACAATGTTATATGAATCACTGAAATGTTATAACTTTTTTTATACATTTTTTTTTTACTCTCTTCTCACATAACGCTTCAAACACAAAAACATAACAAGCAGTTTTCAAAACTACTTAAAAGTAATAATTCTTCTGTCAAACACACATTTTGAACTTTTCTACCAAAGTCGGTGACCTCAAATTAAACATTTCAATCAACACCTAAACACCTAAAGTCAGTAAAACTGTTAGTGAAGCTGCTGATGCGGTTTCATCAGATCAGACAGATTTAATGTCTTTTATCTTCAGTTCATCGAAGGCCGTGGCTGAAGGAAGTTGTAGTTTGTGTCTTGTTTGTCTTTCTCTCAGTGTTTGTTCACAGCAGGTGTTCGAATGATTGAAGGAGTGTTTCAGGAACACTATACTAACCTTTAAATAACATAATAACATTAAGAAACTGGACGTTTTTATGTTTTTGGAACGTTACGAATCCGCGTTCCTAGAATGTGGCTTTTCAAATCAAAATTTGAGGAACATCAGGATTATTTAGTCGTAAGTCCAAAAACAAGAACTCGTTATTTCAATGAGAGATCCAAAGATCCTTTACACTCACTGCCATGCTGTTCACACTTCATTAAAATTAGCAGTGTTTTAAATCTGTCAGACCTTCTGAGATCAAGCCAAAAAGGTGACACAATCAAACTGTAAAAGGTTTAAATACATCGAAGTGACAAAACGTACACGTTTCCTTTATTCCCTTAAGTTCTGCCTTTATTATTACTGAGCTTCAGCAATTGAGCGAAAAGAAAGCACAATTCCAATTATTGTTACTAACATAAAAACAATATATAAACATGAACTCATTTCGTTTATGGTACTGTGGGAAGAATATGAAATAATTTGGAGTTACTGCATTGCTGCACATTCAAAGAAGGGATTGATTTACACAACGTCTGATCATGGGACATCTGCGATCGTAAGCTATAGAAGCATTAATATTTCTGAAGTCAGAAATGTTCATTAGTTTAGTAAAAGACAAGCGCCTTCATTTGAATTTAGAGATATCAGCAAAAATACAGTACATCTGAGTTTCCTAACTCTAGAAATATTTTCATCAGTACTTGCTTCTTATTAGCCGAACGTACATTCCTCTTTCAGAGTTTCAGGTTAAGAAAAAGAAAACATATCTGGAAAAACGTAAGGACAAATAAACATTCGAACTTGGCCCCATCGTAGCTGAAGCACCGCACAGAAAACCAGTTGAATACAAAACAGCTCAGTTCATATCTCATCTTAGAAGAAGTTCATAAAGTGTCAGTTTTCAGTGCTTTATGGTGTTCAGGAATCAGTCATGGGCGAGGGGTGAGCTTGTGTCCACAATGTCCATCGGCTCCTCTGTCTCCGATCCATTAGCCTGAGCGTTCTTCTCATGGCTCTCTGACTGGACGCTGGTCAGGGTCAGGCCAGGCCCAGGAAGCTTCTCTGACGGTGTGGGTGTGTTGTGTTTAGGGCTGTCAGTCACTGTCCTGTCCTTCCCCGTTCCTTCCGGTTCCTCCTGGGTGTCTGACGGACAGAGCAGACAGTCCGTCTCGTCTGCTGATCCTGCACTAGAAGCGTCTACACGCTCGCAGCTAGCATCCGGGGCCTCTGCCGCTCGCTGGTCTTCGGTCTCTCCGTTGTTGACAGCGGTGCCGTTAGTGAGACCTAATTCTACAGAAGCGGCGTCTGGATCGGGCTCCTGGTCTTCTGACTGCTTCTCAGAGTCGCTATCGCCCTGCTTCTTTGTGTCCGTGAGCTCAGCGACCGGCTTGCTGAGTTTTGGCTCACTCGCAGCTTCTGTGTCCTTGCTTTTATATCGTGAATGACCTTCATCCTGCGCCGCGCTCTCTCCGATGCTGCTGGCTGAAGAGTTCTGACGCTTCTCTGACTTCTTCTTGAAGCGTTTTTGGATTTTCCTGGGGCACCACACAAACTTGTCTTTAGGCTCGAAGTGTTGAAAGGCGAAGCGCACCAGCTTCCTACGCTCACGCTTGTCCCGCACAGCAAACAGGAAGTAGTCGAGCACGCTGCGTTTGACACTGCTGAGGGTCTTTCTGATCAGGGTCTCCTCCAGGAAGAATCTCACCAGAGGGGCTTGGAAATGCTCGAAGCCCAGCTCTCCCAGACTCTTGAGGATCCTCGTGATTCGGAGATTGTTGTGCATGTTTCTGAAAGCACATGTGACATTATTTTTAGTGGCATGTGAGTCTGGAAATAAAGAAAGAGTGCAATGGTTTCAATGCATCCTATTACACTCTATAAGCCCACGTGTCATTCTGAAACATAGTTATTGTTGTTTAATGTTTTCCAGCAAAATACAGATAATAGTCTTTCACGTTTTATTTGGAGTCAACAGAATCACTTCCGGCTGAGAGTCACGATGCTGTCTGGGAAGCCCTTCAGTAAACTGCAGATTTGTTTATTGACATTAACTAATAGTCAATAGTTCATTAAAGATTCATGAACAGTTACTAATAAATCATAAATAATAAAGCATAAAATGGTAAAAAAAAAAAAAAAAAAGTTATTAATGTTTTCATTACAAGTAAAAAATTTTTTTAACCCAGAATGCCCCCCTACAGGTTAGGTAGGTGCGGAGGAGTCAGTGTGTACACACACACACACACACACACCTCTTATCTTGTTAACTGGTTTGATTACTGATTGTGTTTCTATTAATTTAGGATAATTATGTGAACATGCTCCTCCTGAACTTTGTTAATAAAACAATTTATCAGTTATTTATTATTAAGTATCTCTTCAAAAAACATTATGATACTCTACATAATACAGTAATACAATAAGCTTCCAATGAACCTTACCGTGACGTTTTAGAACGTTTAGATGTAGATCTGTGGCGGAAGGAAGTAGTTCACACAGAGGAGGGCTTTTAAAGAGACTTTGTTGTTGTTTAAAACTTATTTACACCCTTGTGCCGTCGAACTGTTCTATAAATGCAATATCGGCTCTTTTTTTAGGGCTGTGATTGTCTCTGGATCCCAGCTGGGGAATTGCAAAGATTAGTGTTGGTGTCAGAAACACGCTGTAGTTTTATAAGAACACGAACAGAAGGAGCACTGCACGAGAAGGATGATGCCAAATGACATCTACCATTTTTCAATGATGAAGCATTCTTTTGACTCAGTACTGGTGAGGAACTTACTGAATACCTGAAAGCCTTCTTCTGTACACCAGAAGAACAACAGAGAGGCGGCGATTCATCTGAAGGAAGCTTCTGAAAGCAGAGGTAGTCCCCTTACCTCTCTAGATTGGCAAATCTCTCCCTCCAGTTCTCGGCGCGCTTCACCTCCCCGGTTTCCCTGTTGAGCAGCTGTATGCCGTAGAACCCGAGCATGAGCTCGTAGGAGTCCAGCAGACGGCTCTTAGCTTCATCGCTCTCCTTGAAGGCCTGCAGACAATAGGACCTTCAGTGCCACGGCACAGCTCGGAGTTTCTGGAACAGGGTTTATTAGAGTTGGGGATTGTTACGACTTACTTGTATTTCCTTCTTGGTGAGCTCTGCAGCCATGTAGTTCACTCCGGGCTCTCGCAGAGGAAACAACCTACAAACAACACAGCTGTAAGTTCCTAAAACAGGGGTGTAATGGTTAACGCACGACTGGAACTTCACTGGGAACTTCCAGTTTTATATATTGTAAGAAACAAAGTATCATCTTTCAAATGATGGTACATTTTGTCAAGTCTAAAAATGCTGTACAACAAAACACAGATGTAAAAACAAAGAAAGCATACCAGATCAAATATAATATAATAAAATAAGATAAGAGCAAATTGACATCAGAGACTTAAAATGACATCAATCGAAAGCCAGAGGAGATGAATATGATTCGAGGATTGATTTAAAACTCGCTAATGAAAGAGCAAATCTCAGATTTTGGGGGCAGTCGTGAACTAATGGACTTGGAGTCCCAGGTCCGGCAGGGATTGTGTGTGGGGAAAGGGAATAACCAGAACTCTCTCCACCTTCAACACCACCACTGCTCCGGGTGTGTGTGTGCTTGGATGGGTTAAACGCAGAGCACCAATTCCTAGTATGGGAAACCAAACCTGGCCACGTGTCATGTCCTTTTCTTTCCTGTTCCTTGTTTTCCAGCAAACTATTCCAAAGTTTGGGGGCTGCAGCTGAAAAAGCCCGACACCCTTTGTTTGTCCCAATGTGGGACAGTTAAGAGAAGCTGACTGCGAGACCTGAGAGCCCTTTGAGGGGTGTATGGAGTCAGAAACCAGATAAAGCCTTGTACACAATGACAGTTCTTTTAAAATCAATCCTAAACTTTACAGGAAGCCAATGTAATGACGCTAAACCTGGAGAAATATCCCTCTTTTTTTGTTCCAGTAAGAAGCCTTGCTGCAGTATTTTTCAGATGAGAAATTGGTGTTTGAGGCAGGCCATAATAACAAGAATTACTGTAATCCAAGCGTGATGTAATAAACGCATGGATTACCGTTTCTTGTTTCAGTTCAATCTCAGATGGAAGAAGCTGCCCTTTACCACTGCACTCATTTGTTTCTTAAAGTTAAGTAGCAAATGGACTACCAAACTTTCTCTTTCAACCCCAACATTTCTTCCATAGGGCTGGACACTGGCAGAGACAGAGCCTAAACTAAAAACAGGTGAAGTCCTAGAATTTCACTTTTGCTTTCATTTAGCTTTTATCTCCTCAAAACCGCTATGAAGCTTATCCAAACAGTCACTGTCAGTGTTCGCTGGAAGATAGAACGGAGTATCGTCAGCACAGCAGTGGCACCCAGGGGAAGCATGTAAAGTGAAAAGAGTTGTGGCACTTTTAAAGATTGCTGTCTCAGGTCAAACAGCAGCATTTTGAAAGATGTCATTTAGTAAAAAAATATTTTTGGTTTAACGTTAAAAACAGGCTGGCCAATGAGATTGCTGCTTTTGTTCACGTGCCTGGAGCTGCTGAAGCTGCAATACAACAAAACTTTGATTTCCAGTGATCATCGTGGTCTTGACTTGTCTCTGCATTTGATAAATAAACGGTTTAATCTGGTCATTATTCATTACCATCTCTCTGTTCTCATACTTGATGATGTTCAGTGCTTTGCTACGATCTGTATTGTTAAAAGAGCTACAGAAATAACGTGATTGATTGAGATAAAAATCAATAATTCACGGACTCTGTTAGAAATCTTATCATGGGTCATGGTTGGGTCTTCCACTCGGACAATCCAAACACAAACATTAAAATAAACACAAGAACTAGTCACGGAGCACAAAATGAAGCTCTTGCCATGTCTGTCCCAGTCCTCTGAGCTGAACCTGAGTGAGGAGAACTAAAGAGGAGAACCAGCATGGAGCTGGAGATCTGAAGGGTCTGGAGAGATTCTGGATGAAGGAGTGGTCTCTTTTCTCTTATCAGGTGTTCTCCAAACTCTTCAGGCATTACAGGAGAAAACTCAGAGCTGCTATCTTGGGAAAAGGATAATAATTGTGGCCCACATGTATTGGAGAAAAACATTTATTTCATCACGAGTCTTCTCCTCATTTTCAGTTTTACTTCAGTGATAGGTTCGAATTTTGTCATTTTTTAAATGAAAGATCAAAAGGAGAAACAACGTGGATTTATTTTCACAATCCCTTTATTTAGCATTCACGTAAACGCTACAATCCTATTCATCAATCAGATGTAAACATAGCCAGTGATACCTGATGATAAAGACGACGCATCGAGCTGCTGGTCTCATTGGTGTCTGGACGCAAAGGCTTTTATGACAAACAAGACAGTGACTACAAAACGTTGATAAGGAGGAGATGTTATGGAAAGGAATGCGGATCAAATAAGATTGAATGGAAACCAGGGTATTTCTGTTTTTCATTAAATGCCATCTAATGTGCACATTCGCTCGGATCATCTCCACACAAAATGGCTTGGGTATGAACACAGAGATGCGATGAAAAACACAGCGTCCACGATAATCACCCCGGTGTGCTCCCTATAGTTTATGTAAGACCTGATTACAAACGAACAGACAAGCTACAGAACCCACCAAACACCTCAGACGAAGCGGGGGTTTATTCTGAACCTGACCAAAGCCGTAAAAAGTAGAAGTTTAGTCAAACAGCCCAACGACCAGTCATAGCACCCCTGTGGATTCAACAGACCCCGTACCCAGCTCGTTGAACTTAGGACATTTCAGACCCCAATCCAATCAACACGGGACAGATAACGTTCGCAGGTGATCCGAAACGGCTTCCTGAAAGCTGATCTGGGACCACGCACCCAGCGTAAATTCACAATCAGATAAACACAAGCATCTGATTTATATGTTGAGAAACTTTCCAGGCTGAGCTCCTGTGATCCTGAGTTCAGCCGTTCACACCGGCCAAGCGTGGGCTCTTTAGCCTCACACACACACAGAGGGACAGAGAATGTGTGTGTGAGCGTTACGAGAAGTTTGTTAGAGCAAATACGAATGTCACAAATCATTTCTGATATGTATGCTATATGGTGTGGTGTTTATGATATTGAGTTATCACGTATATCCTGTATTTGCGTTATTGGGTGAATGAAGTTTAATTATTACTCTAATTATAGGCATGTTTGATATGTAATAGACACTTGAAATACCAGTAACTCTGACAGACAGAAGTTATAAAACTTTATAAACTTATCCACCAAACCTCTAAAACATTCCTTCTCAGACCTTGTGTTAATGTTTGTTCTCATTCGTGCATGACAAGGAACCAATCAGGGCAAAGACCCGCCCTGCAGCACTGAACTGATTGGAAGGTTCACAGGTAAAAAATTTAGCGCGTGCGGAGAAAAGAACATCTTGTGTGCATCTACTCCAAAAGATTCGAGTTCATCTAACACCTCAAGAAGGAAACAGCAAACAGGTGGAGAAACTAGAGAAGCTGTGCGCGTCACATCTGCGTACTGTGCCTTCTTTCAAGAGCTCATTGAAACAGATCACTCTAACTGCTGAAATTTCAGAGCACAGCCCACGTGCAGAAGAACGCCTCCACCAGCATCCAGGAAATCTCAGAATCCGAAAGATCGCTCCCTCGGAGCGCTAACACTAATTTTGTCCCCTGCTCTCAAACAGGAAGAGAACACGAGTGTGTATTAGTTTGATGGCCACGAATTAAGGCAAAACTGGTGAAATACACTACACTGTGCTGAACACTGGGCGGATCGGTCGATAGAGTGTATTTCTTATTTCAAATCAGAATAACCATATCAACTTGAATCTTTGAGGTTCATTGACCTAGATAACACAATTAAAATAAATTAAACGTAAGAAAAGACCCTTTGACTTTAAGCTCCCTATAGTTAAGCCAAGGTCAATTTTTTTCATTACGATTGAATTTATTTAAAGAAAACGCGAGTTCTTATTCCATGACAGCACTGTGTAATACTGATAATAAAAGGAACGATACTATGTCTAGTTTTCCCCTGCCGTACCGTGACATCCAAACTGAGCACCTACCGATCCATCGTGTTTGTGTAGCGTCCATTTCATCTGCTTAACAAAACCCAGATACAGTCACAATCCCTCACAGAGCCACGCAAGCAACTCTCACGAGGATCCGTGTGATCGTTCAAGAGGCGTTTCTTACCACTGAATGTAGGAGTGAACTCTCTCCAGTCTTTTGTAATCGGTTCTCCACTCTGTGTGAAATGTCTCCACCGACACATCTGAGGAGCACAAGAAACAAGACAAGAGCTTGAAAAGAAGTGCAATACACTCCTACTAGAGACTCGCAGCTGAAGAGAAAGTGGAGACGTACCATCAGGAGACGATTTAATTTCATTCAAATAGAATTTTAAATTAGTCATTCTTTCTTCTGGACATTCCTCTTCATTGATGTTCTACAGACAGAAGACATTAGCACGCCAGGGGTTTATATAATGAATTCAAACTGCACTTTCAGTTTATTTTGGGACAAGCTCTTACTGGATATCCGTGTCTGTAGTTCTGCATGTCCTTGGCTGCTCTGAGGTTTCTTGAGGAGGAGTTGGACCACTGCAAAGAAAGAAGGTCCAAACATTACTTTAAAATGCTTTTGTTGGCTTCGTCCCAAAATCCGAAACTATTCATGGTAGATTGAGTGGCTCTTTAACATTTCAGACTTCTTCAGTGAATTATACATTGAATTAGAAATAGTGATGAGTAGCAACTCAAGGAGCTGCTGTCTTTTTGTTCCTACTCAATCAAATGGCATTTTTTTCTCATTTAGACTGTTTGCTCAGTCATTGTAAGAGCTTCCTGTGACATTTCTACTACACTGTACACAGCTGCTCGAGCCATTCGGGAAAGAATTTACTCTCTAATAAACAATTACAAAAAAAATTCAGCCAAATTAAATGCGTAGTTTTAGTTACATACACCCAATGTGTTAGAGAACAGAGAAATAAAATAAAAATAATGTCAAAACAGTAGTTCATGTAGTACTTCACAATGACACCCCCACACACAAGGTAAATATCAATACGAATGTAATCAGAATTAATTTATGCATTCCATAAAAGTGTCTCTAGGGGGCTTTTATCCATCACTGTATGCCGTGTAAGATTGTTTTATTCACGGGATGATGCCTCATTTGCACATGCTAACTTGTATCTAAGTGTCACATTGTGTAGAGAAAAGTCACATTGTTATAAATATTGTGCTGTATCAAACTGATATGTTTAGGAAAAACAGGAACAAAGTGCTGCACCTTTGAAGACCAACATTTCGACACCAATGGCCTAATTCGATGGAACAGTGTATTCCGACGAAACCTGAGAGTGCACCCTAAAAACCCTTGCATTTTGCATTACATTATTAGAGTTCCTAGAGTCATGAGCAAATGCCCCGAAAGACTGAAACATAGCAGGCTGAAGGCATTTCAAACAGAGATCGGCTGCTAGTGACGCACTTCCGGTCAGCGGCGCTGATACTAACTAGCTAGTGTGCTATTCTATCAAACGCGGTCAAATATTAGAAGTAGAACAACTGCAAAGAAATAACCTCTCGAGTGGGTTGTCTACACATTCCCTTGTCAAGCGTCAGATGCGCGTGGAGTTACACCCAAGCACAACACCAAACACACGGCGCAGAAAGAGAAGCACAGCGCCCGGTTAGTGTGCCAAACCCCGCGCACAGTGCAGCAGAGACAGGGCAGCGAGAGGCCGTGTAAAGCCCACACGCAGTGCAGAGTTCAGAGAGGAACGAGAGGGAGAGTATAAGCCCCTCGCACAGAGAGCAGTTCACAGAGGAGCCAGATAGAGGGACTTACGAAAGCGGGCCGTGTTTTCTTGCTGCGGCCGGTGTTCTCCAGTTCGTCCCCGTCGCTCTCCGTGTCCCAGGTGGAGTCATATTCACACACCAGATCGTCGTCCATCCCTGAAGATCATGTGAACGGTGATAAACGTGATCGGTAAGCTGGAGTGGGATGGGGATCCGCACAGCTCCATTGGATGAGCAGCGCTCGGCGGCCTGATCACTCCCTCACTGCGCTGCACACAGTCAGTCACTCCCTCGCTCTCTCAGCGCGGTCTGCTGTACTACACGCACTCCTCCATCATTATTACATTGTCAGACTCAAGCGAAGCGTATCCTTATGGTTCATTTATTTTTACCATGCCTACTTTTTCTGGTCTTTTTGGTAAGATGCATACACGACACAAGTAATGATTTCTTATGATCAGAAATGGTATCGAGGAAAAGTGACCTCCACCAGTGGCGCAAAAACGAGGAATGCGTGTAGTGCATGAGGGGGCGCTATTTTGCCAAAATCCTTCCGTGAATATCTTTAAGAAAACGTTATTATCAAAAGCTTATTTGTTCAAAAATGTATCTCTAGTACACATACTCTTCGACACATTACTATCACAGACACAGGTATGTGACCAAGATCACTAGCTAGAGGAAAGAAACGCACTGGGGAAAAGAAAACCATTTAAACTAGGACAGCAATGTCCGAATGAACTAACATTTATAAACCTACCTTGTTTATTTATTAATCATTTCTTTGTAAATCATTCAACATTCAGCGTTGTTGCCTAGGAGAGCAAAGTGATTGATATTAACAGTTCATTTCTGAGCATCTCTTGCTAGAAGAATGGGTATATATATGATTTACATTTGAGGGAAATTAAGAAATTGTTAACAAGGACACAAATTAGTCACCTTCCACCGAATATTGCTGGTCTTTTGGTCACTGACTTGCAGAAAGATTCCTGATGTTAGAGGTGGTGATGTTTAACGTTCTCATGAAACCCAGGGCCTAGTTCTGCTGGAACTAAGTGATGTGAGTAGAAGTGTAACCAAGCACAATAACTAGAAAGATAACGATAAACAATTTAGTTCTAAAAATCGTTCTCAGTATTAAAGAATAGTCACCACAATGCTAACGATAAAGGCACAGAAAAACAATATAGTTGGAATCATTTTCATAATTTTTTCCAGCTGATGAACAATACAGACATCGACGGCCAATCAGAATCCATCCTGCTATCGCAAGCTCACAAATATAAAGCAACAGACACGTGAGTTAGAATAAACAGAAGACGTTCGCTGGTGCGGGTGCTAATATCGTTATCGTGTTGGTGTGAACGGGCCTTTGGGGTTACACTTGGGTGTTGCTAAGAATTTTTTGGGCTGTTTCTAGTTGGCTAGTGTTTGAAATGAACAGCCACCAACCCGTTGAATGCAGATGAAAATTAGCTACGGCTGGTATTGCATTTCAACTCATGAGCCAGTTTGATAAGTTAATTTGACATCAGCAACTAATTAGCAAAGCAAAAATTAAAGAGTGCCACACACTGGATGATGAGAAGAGCCACGTCTTCAATACTCTGATATGAGTGCAGAGCTGCTGGTGCAACATCCTGCTGCGTCACTCACATAAATGGCATACTCTTTGTTTTCGGTTCTGGTTGACCTAATTACTATAATGCTAAACCATTCAGGGCTTTCTAAGTAATTAACAAGATTGTACAATCTATACAATGATTCTAGCTGCTGCAATCTAACCTTCAGGTCCTGAACGTTTCTGCATTTTCCATTGAGAGCATAGGTTGTAATCTAGATTTATTTTTGAAATGGAAAAATGCAGTTTCACAAAAATGCTAGAAATTTGGCTTGAAGAAGAAGAGTTGACAGAGCAGCCATCAAGTGTTCTAGATTGTTACATGCAGAGGTTTTTGGTTCTGTAATCAACCTCAGTATTTTTTCAGAATTTAACAGTAAGAACATCCCAGTGATCCGAGTCAGATCTGCATTCCATTAGTTTTACAAACTGGTATGTTTCATTGAGTATCATCAGCTTATTTAGCTGACCCTGGAACAATATTTTATGCAGAAATTTAGTACTGACCATATTCCTACCCCTGAACCTTACCCATGAGTAATCCCTAAAATCAGAGGAAATGATGTACAAGCACCAAACACTGACTGCAAGCCTAAACTTCTCAAAAACCGTAAAATCATGTTCTGCAGCATGCACACCGCTGCCTCCGACGAGTCATCACCTAATGGAGCGACGGAGCTGAAGATCGAGCCACAGCTTCGAGTGGCGTCAGTCAGCGGCCTCGTTTAGCACAAAACATGCCCTGAATGAGGCATATGCCTCTTCCTATGCAGCACATGGAAGTTATAAAGCAAACTTGACTCGAAAATTTGAGTATTAAAATGGCATAATCATCACAAAGACGTCATTAAAACTGAAATATGAGTACTTTTACTGGAGTAAATTGTATGTATCTGTACTTTCTCTCAAGTACTTGATTTGTGTACTTCGTCCACCTCCGACTGTTGCTTGTTTTACATCCAGAGACCTTGGTTTCTGTCCTCATTAGTCAGCTCCTGTTGACCTGTGCCTTTGTTGTTGTACAGTGCAGTGGTCTCCAGCCCTGCTCTTGTAAAGCGTCAGGATTCACTCCGGAACTCCTGAAAATACATACATCTGAAAATAAAATACAATTAAATGTTGTTCGAAGGCAGGATTAGTCCAAATTTTCTAAAGAGATTTTAGTTTTATTCACACTTCGACTCTAAGATCAAATCTGTGCATTCTTGTATTTCATAAATGATGCCCCTTGATGAGATCTAACCATAAACAAACACACCGTTGAGTTAAACGCAGCAGATGCTCCTGTGGTGTACTGTCAGCTGATCAGGACAGAGTAACTTACATTTCAGACACATTTTGCGAAGTTTATACATTTGTTAAGTTTTATGTCACCAAGTCAAAACCAGGGGGGCTAGTTGCTGAATTTAGGTTCAGTTTTCCAGCAATTATGAAAAGCTGTGGGCTTTCTGAATGCTGCTGTAACAGCACATGCAATCGCTCTGTGGTGGGGTGTGCTTGAAACCAACATAAGGGCTTCACACTAGTCATGTGGGCCGTATGTGCAGATTTCAAGCACACACACAGATGTTGTATGAATCTTACAGATGCATAGGTCTTGCAAAAAACATGAATGCAATGTGAATAATAACACCCATCTATCATCCATTGCCTCTGCTTATATATATATGTAGTCAGTAAAGACTGGGTGTTTAATTTGTCATCTGTTTCAAGACGAAATCAGCTGCCCAGGTCTGAGCTGTCAAGAGCAAAATGCCGGCAGACATTGTAACTATGGTAATTATCTCTAAAGTTTGCGTTCTGTGGCCTGTTTTCTCTGCTGATGTGACTAACAGAACAGTTAACACGTCTCTGCATGTCACACATTTAGCATCTATTAATAGCATCATCCACCATCCAGAGACTGTACAACCGATTGGCCTCAGCTCTGGACTGCTATTTCTGAATTTGGTTACCATGGCAACAGCTGTGATGAAGACGAGATGATAATAAGTCAAGTAAAGGCAGTTAGTTTTACATGCTCCGAGTATTCTGCTCATCTTTTAATGCTAGTCACTGAACTCTGCGATCTTACCTCCTGCCCCATCAGACTTTGGTTGATAGAAGTCCTGAGTTAGATGTGTTCCTCAGTCAACATATTTTGTTGACCCTGGAACAACGTTTTCATCTAGAAATGTAGTTTTAACCACATCCCTACACCTACACCTAACCCTAACATGAATAATCCCTAAGGTCAGAGGAAATCATCTACAAGCACCAAACACTGATTTTAACTTAAACTTCACAAAAACTATCAACTGATCTTTCTTTCTGGCTAATCACAATGTTGTTCCAGGAATATGTTGCACTTCAGGTTCTGCCGAACGTTTGCATGAGGGTCGCTGTGATTTTGCCAAGTAAGACATGATCCTGGATCATCATTTCTGCACAATCCCTACCCCTAAAACTAACAATCAATTGATCACTTTTATTTATATAGCGCTTTTAACTATTAGGATTTTAGCAAAGCACTGAACATTATCAAGCAGGAGAATAGACATAATGACAAAAATGAAATCATTTTTTTATCAAATGCAGAGACGGTCTCTGTAGTCAAGACCACGATAATCACTAGAAATCAGGTGTCCCCAACTAAGCAAG
>JAUMHR010000084.1:223819-237414 GCA_032361145.1 Enteromius fasciolatus
TCTTTGATTTCGCCAATGATGAGACTATACAACGAAATTACTCTAAAAGTTATTTAATAAGAATCAGAATAATTGAGCCTGAGCTCAGGATTCAGAACTGATACAAACATGGCATCTGGGCAGTCCAGAATGCCTCACAAAGCAAAAACACATGTTTATATTCTTGTTCTTCAGAGGACCCTCCTTCCAGCATTCTGTCACCAACGCAGGTGTTTCGTGTGATACTGGACGGTTAGGCCTTGATACAGACAGTTCGTCCTTGGGCTCTCTGTTGCAATTTCTGCAGAAACGAAAGTGTCCAGAGAGAAAAGATACAGAGGAAACACACACACAGAACACAAAGCACTACAGTTGCTGGTTTTAACTAAATTAATTCTTAAAGCTGAATATATTGATTGAGCAGAACTGATACAAATATAATTGCTGAATATATTGATTAATCAGATGTAACAAAAATATAATTCCACACTCCCTAAATTAATTCACAGGAGAACTTCCTGTGGGTGAACACTTATCCTCCAGGTCATAACGCATACGGTTACTGTCTTTTGTGTCGTATACTGTATTTATGCAGGTTTTTGATAAACATCTAAACATCACCTCGCCAGATCCATTTTGTGTTTGATATCCAAGGACTCGTCTTCAGACGATCTAACTGAGAGTGTATGTTTGATGTTGATATCGTATTCAGAATCTGTTCCTAATTAAGTTTTAATCTGAATCTTAGTTCACCAATCCGGGGTAGATGCAAATTAACATGTTAGGAACAAATAAATCAAATAAATAATAGTTCACTTTTTGCATTTTTTCTTTAAGCTTTGATAATTGATTATTTGTTTATAAATATATATTTCACATAAGGGCATATTTAGGCTATTTGTCTCTGTTTGCACGAGCTCTGCGCGTGAGTGATGTGAATCCTCACGTTAGGATGTTTTTGCTTGTAAAAACTTATGTGACAATTGTCTTTTTAAGGGTGAAAAAGTCATCTAAATATTTTTTTAATGGTTTAAGAATGTTGTTATTGTTTTATTTGGTTATTCTATCTCTATTTAACAAAACAAAATTGTAGTCCGTTGGGAAACTTTGCGGTTCACAGCCTGCACCTCTGCCGTACAGCGAAGCAGTCCTTCCCCGCTATGTTAGTCTTGGAGCGTCGCAAAAGTGACGTCGCGCGCCCTGTTCCCTGCTCCAGCGCGGCTAGCGCTCACGCTACATGCACTGTGAAAAGTAATACCTAGATCTAACTTATAATAAAATGAGGCAAGTGGCTGCATTGGACATTTTACGTTGAGGCAACTTGCAGCTTTTTTAAAGTATAATAAACACTGTAACATTACTTCATAAAAACACAACAAAATGAAGGATTAGTATTAGCCTACTTCCTTTTGGTACAATTAACTTATTTCTGGGTTACTACAAGTAACCTGTACTCATTTTAATTAGGTTATATGAACTATGTTTTATTAATAAAATGTATCTAATGATATGTGAATAAAGATTTTAATTGAGTCCTGGCTATAACCCCAGAAAAGAAATCTTGTCTATACTCCAAGCACTACAGTGATTAACTAAATAAACAGACTTTATCAAGAACAATTACAAACTCCGTTCAAGAAGAAAAAGATGAGACGGTAGATTGAAGACAATAACTTTTATTCAGTGTCAACCAGTGTCACTTTTAACAGCGACTACAAAAACAGCCAATAAATGTGGCCACGCGTGTACACGGTAACATAACAACAGGGACCGACCGTTCCTGCTTTTGTGTTGAACAGCCACGGATTCTCCAGAACTCTCCACAGATCTGTAAAAAGAAGGATCCATCTTCGTTGCATACCGAATGTGATGTGCTTTTTTCGGGTTTTAAACAAGTTTTGGATTAGTTTTCAATCAGATGAAAATCATAGGCAGTGTCAATATATACACATTCACTAGCCTATATAGTTAATTTAATTATGAAAAATGCAAGAATGGCATTGAATCTTTAGTCGACTCATTTTTACCTGTGCCTACGTGAAGATGAAATGGAAAGCAAAGTCATGACATCTTAGGTAAACGTTTGAGTTACTATAGTGAAGCCACACCGTTTGTTTACAGATGTCACAAGGATGAAACCCCTCATGCCAAGGATATTAACAGAGAAATATTGTAAAGCAATATGTAATTTGTGTATTAAAATAGTCTACAAGTTATATACTTTCAGTTGTGTGCTTGCGTTATTCCAAGTATTTTCAACAAGATCAAATTTGAAGGAAATCTGTCATTTTTTTGTAAACGGTGTCATCTGTCAGTGATAGCATCCCCTACGTCCAGCATCAGACTGCTGAAGACAGATTTAAATGACGTTTTCTCCCATTAATTTTTTTAATATACTGTACAACTAAAAACTACCAGGCTTTAAAAGGTGTATATATAACTAGATTAAGGATTTTAGTCATCACATGACAGCTTGCCAAACTGCCTCAGGGACAGACCGACTGAAACTGCTGGATTTGGGGATTTTTACTGTTTGCTGTGGGGAGAAGACAGAAAAGTGATCATATCTGCCTTGTATATAGTGCTTGGTACATGCTACTGCTTTTGCACATTTACCTGTTTTACTTACCTGTGAATAATTATAGCCTTCATTGTATGGATTCTGAAGTTATTCTTACCTGGATGTGAAGCTTGACCCCAGGTGACAAAAGTGCTTGGGTACCTAAAGACCAGGAAAATGCATTGAATAAGGTTAAAAATGGTAAATGTTACGTATTTAAGTAACAGAAAAATAAGGTTTTAAGTTTTCATCATTTGACTATGCAGCATGAAAAAACCTGGATCAAATCTCTAAAATCAGACAGACTTAGCATACATCTCTACAGTAAAATGTGTGCATCTGCTTTAGCAACGCAAAAGAATAGGCTACTAACATGATCTCTGTTTCCAGAGTCCTAACTACACGCCACGCGACAGAATCAATCAATCACAGCCGATCAGAAGCGTGAGGGGGCAGCTCTCTAGGGAAGCACACTGCTCTCGCAACAAAATGGATAGGTTTATAATCTAATTCAGAAATATTAAACATTCTTAACATCATTAAATGTGCATAAGAAGTGACTGATGACATCTGTGTTAGGAATACACTCGTTGGTACGCAAGGAGATTTAGCATCTTTGTTTTTTGTTTATTTTCAACTGTTGTTGCTTTTTGCATTGCTATAAGGTCCCTTAAATGTGGACTTGATCGCATACGATGCCTATATTTAATCTGCTGATCATTGCCTACAAGACTAGCCATGTCCAGCCAACTTAGCTCAGTTAGCAGGATAGCTAGCTACAGTACAATTTGCAAACCTGCCCCCAGCTCCCTCCATCACCAATCATTCAGTTAAACTTGATCAATTCCTGAAATTCAGATGTGCTGCAGAGAACAAACAGTTGACGTGCTGAGGAGGATGTTGCATCTGCCTGGGAAAGTGGGATAAAGCCAACTTAATTATTTAAAAATATTAATAAATCTAATAAATTTGTGTACGTCAACTCGCTTTTATAACATTTATTGCACACAACAATTACAATTCAAATAACTACTCTATTAAATTGCATTCATTTTATTTAAAATATATTGTTATATAAAAACTGATACATTTTAAGTAAAGAAGAAGTGTATTGATACTTTTTAGTAAAAAACAAATAAAATGAACTAGACTACAACTATTTAAAGTAGATAAAACCTAGTCTGTGGGTGCAGCACTTTTTACAGTGTGGGAACCGTGCTCTTGCACACTTCCTCCAACCGGGTCAGGCCCGGCTAAATGAACTGCGCTTTGGTGGTCAAACGCACCCGGGCACGGTTCAAACTGCCTAGTGCGAGTACACCCTAAAGCTACGTTCTATTTCTGACGTATTGACACAAGAATCAAATGATTTTCATTTTGTTGCGCCCAGTGATAAGACGTGTGTTAGTTAATCATTAACATGCCAATATTGCCATTATGAGAATGTAGGTGCACCAGTGCAGAACGTTAGTCTAGAGCCCTGGCGGGGCTGCTGGACACTTCTCTGTTTGAATAAATCTGAATGCACCCAGCTAACTATCTGCAGTCGCTCTTCTCTGCAGTGGACCAGCAGGTGAAATCGCTGGCCTCCGTGTCGACGGTGTATCGTGGGAAAGATGGAGAGGCAGGAAGCAGTCAGAACCGCTTCGGACGCAATGGCAGTCCCACCTACATCGCAGTGAGTGTCCCTCTCTAACACATGCAGGATCTAACAGCAGTCACATGTTCTGAGTACCGCTTTGAATGTAGGTTCCTGTGGGCACGCTCGTCAGAGAGGAGGGCAGGATGTTGGCAGACCTCTCGCTGCACGGCCAGCTGTATACGGTGGCATACGGAGGTGTGGGGGGGAAGGGCAACCGCTTCTTCCTGTCCAATGAGAACCGAGCGCCCCTGACCGCCACGCTCGGAGAGAGGGGCCAGGAGCGCGTGGTTCAGCTGGAGCTGCGCACCATGGCCCATGCCGCACTGGTCAGTGCTGAGACACTTTCATTTACATTTAGTCATTTAACGGATGAGGACAATGCAAACAATCCAAATCAACAAAAGAGCAATGATGTGCATGACCTGTATGGACAAAGGAATGCTGGGAATCAAACAGTTGTTGGTAACCATTGACACCATAGTGGGGAAAAATACTAAGGAATATTTTGGAAGGCAGTGATGACCAACAACTGTTTAATTACCAGCATTCTCTGTGATCTCTTCCTTTGAGTGCATCATATGAAAGAAACTTACACAAGTTTGGAACGAAGCCTCCGAAACCCCATCCACGAGAGAAAAATAGCCTTGGGAGAACCAGGCTTAGTTGGGTCCAGTTCTCCTCTGACCGGACGCCCAGCACCTCATTCCCAGTTCAATATGACATAAGTTATAAATGACTAGCTAGCTAACTAAGAAGAGAAAACCAGATTAACACTATTTATCTGAAGTCCTATACAGAAAAAGACAACCGAGTGCACGTAACTACGCGCTGTTTTACAGCCACATTTTACTCTGGGGAGGGACAGCAGTAATATATATTTGTAATATGCTTATCACTTATTAGGGTAGTATTTAGGTGTAAAGTAGAGAATTATTTTAATTCCAGCACACGACAGCATATTAAAGGTGTTTGGTGGCCAGAAAAATAATATTCCTCTGTAATGCCATGGGTTACCCACTGTGCCAGTGTGCTGTTAAATAAATATAACCTACATAATAGCAGTCATAATAGCTCACTTATATATTTATGTTTTGCCATTACCAGACTCAGTGTATATGAATCTAGCTTATTTAAAAAATACAATTATACCCACATCCCTGTATTATGTTATGACATTCGTGAATGTTAAAAAAGGTTCAGGAAATACAGAATTCAACTCAATAAAACATGAAATAACCTTTTAGAAAACACCAACATGCGTTCGGGGAATTCCTTTAATAGTCAGTCTTTTAACGTAAAAATATGAAAACTAGCATCTAACACCAAATATAGAATAACTGCCTATTATCTAAAAATGTTTCATAAACTACAACTAGCCGAGTGTGCTGAGAAGCAATGGACTTCAATGCTGGAACTATTGGCCGCTCCGTGACCCGCTTACTTCCACATTCCTGAGTTCCTGTGGGAGCCTATGAGAGTGCCACAACTCTGACGTGGCTCTGGGTAAACCTATTGATAGGTATTCAAATATTCATCACTCTTGTGTTTCTTTCTTATGTTGACCTCAAAAGAAGAGATTATGAAGAATGCTGCTAATCAGTAGCTGACAATAGTTCAAGCTTATTATTTATTATTTCTGTTTTTCCTAGTATGGAAGTCAGTTTACCAGCGTTCTTCATAATGTATTCCCTCGATATTTAAATCTAGTTTGAGGATTGTGTGTGTGTGACTGAAGTTGTGTCTGGTTTGTGTCAGGTTGGCTTTCCGAATGCAGGCAAGTCGTCTCTGTTGCGTGCGATCTCTAATGCACGTCCGGCAGTGGCGGCGTACCCCTTCACCACCCTCAAGCCTCACGTGGGCATCATCACATACAGAGACTACCAGCAGCTGGCAGGTGTGTGTGTGTGTGTGTGTGTGTGTGTGAGAGAGAGGACTGATCAAGACCTGTGACTCTAAACCTGGTTTTCTCTCTCCTGGTGTGATGGCAGTGGCTGATATTCCCGGCCTGATTCCTGGTGCTCATCTGAACCGCGGGCTGGGCGTCTCCTTCCTCAGACACATCGAGCGCTGTCGGCTGCTGCTGTTCGTGCTGGACATGTCTTCCGCTGACCCCTGCGAGCAGCTGCAGCAGCTGTGCTTCGAGCTGGACCAGTATAACCCTCAGCTGTCCCACAGGCCTCAGGCCATCGTGGCCAACAAGATGGACCTGCCAGAGGCCCGGGAGAACCTGGAGGCTCTGAGGAGCCGCGTCCATCAGACGGTCATCCCTGTGTCTGCGCTGACCGGACACAACACAGGACAGCTGATCCTGCTGCTCAGAGAGATGTACGACAGCTACCCGCAAGACTCTTAGATGACTCTTGCATCTACTGTCACAGAAATCCACCGCTTGCAGGTTAACATCGGAGTGTTGTTTGGATCGCTGATACTGAACGTGTCCGGTATCTGTCCATCATCATGACGACATACAGCTGAAGTCACTTTACTGCTGAGTAAAGCCTGATCTTCTGCAAGTCTGTTTCTGGGTCAGTGCAAAACAAATCTATAGTATTAGGATTGAATCTATTTTTTTACATTTAATAAACTTGACGATTATTGTACTTAAATGATTGATTGTGAGTAAGTCATTAGATGTTTTCAGTTCGTATAACGGTTTGTATTTTTCTAGTTTTATGTTTAAGTTTCTCTCGTCTGTTCTGGGGTCTGTTCCATAAAACAAGTTTACCAAATAAGCCAGGCTTTTGGCAGATAGCCTGACTTATTTCAAACCAAATGAACTGGCAATAAGTCAGACTAACTGAAATAAACCTGGCTTATTTGGTAAACTTGGTGTATGGACAGGCCCCTGGTCTCATATGGCAGTGCTGCTGATGTAATCAAGCTCTTTCTTCAGATGGGATGTGCTGATAAACTTCCGGTTCCTCTGCGTCTGTCTGACCGGTCTGGGCTGAAGATGTAGAAGCGGCACAGAACATCTTAATGATAATAATTCATGATAATAATTTCTTCTCCGCTTGAAAGAAGTCAAATGCTGTTGAATAGCCTGTATGCACCGGCCGTGAGACTTCAGAGGAACGGAACTGGCTGCTTTTCTTCAGTTGACTTTGGATAGCAGGATATACGTATGAGAATGGTCCTGGATCATCAGACCATGAAATGATCCTCTTATATTTGGAGGATTCACATTAAGCCAGCAGGTGGTGATGGGAGCAGTCTTACAGTGTTTCTTCTTTGTTACTGAACTGCTCTCCAGAATGCACTGATTAATAATGGCTAGCGATTGCTGAAACATTTAACAACGCATGTTCTCAACGTCAAAGAAAAGCTAACAAACGTGTAGCTCATATACTGTGTAACTGGACATTTTCAGTACAGTGTACCGTATCAACGATTTAATTCAGGAGCAAACGTGGTGGTAGAATGATCATATCAAATGAATTTGTGATCCAGAGTAGTCTCTCACAGACTAAACACACTTCAGAGAGCTCAGCAGAAACCTGGCCTGATTTTACCAGGTGCAACATTTACCAGCTGACACAACATTGCGATTAGTTTTTGTGAGGTTTAGGCTTACAATCAGTGCCAGTCATCTTTTCTTTCTGATTGTAGGTATTACTCCTGGGTAGGGTTAGGTTTAGATGTAGGGACGTGGTCAAGACTACATTTTTGCGTTAAAATGTTGTTCCGGGGTCACATCGAACTTGGCAGAATCAGGACGTGCTTTAAAATCAAACATTCATTTATCGTTGAACAAAGTCATTTGGATAATTTGAGGAACCGGTAACATTCAGATTCACCTTCATCCGCAGCATCCCAGCACCTGTCGTATGTAAATACTTTCATTGGAAATGTGTTTTCTGACTCCTTCCCAGGCCTGGTGACCTCGACTGCAGGAGTGTCTCACAGCGCTGGAGGAAGCAGGGTCAAGCCTTCAGCATGTCCTCTTTCATTTTCAAGCTGTCCACCTTCTACAACCTGCTCTTAAACTAATCAAAATAAAAACCTACAAAAAGGTGTTGTTATTTTAGTTCAAAAGGGTGAACTAGTTAGTAAAGTTGAAGGCTACTAGCGGTGTTGTTTCCCTTCGCATCTTATTTTTAGCTGTTTCTGTGCAATATGTGCCTCAGGTCTGTCTTCCCAGCTGGGTTTGGGTCCAACTAGTACATTTAAGCTATTTAAAGCATTTGGTTTTTCTTCAAGTTCCAAAAAAAACATTGCATTTCGTTGACTATTATTATGGCCTTTTAATATGGCAGCACCAGCTGGTTTACTGCTTCCAGAAGACATATTGTCTTCCCACTGTTTTTTCTAGAAATGAAAATCTGAAGCCAAGGCTTGTTTCTTTAAAAAAAATAAGAATCTGCCTTGAAAGATTTGCAAAACAAAAATACAGCCTTCCTCTTGATCTGTTCTCGTATAGCCCTCACATTTAGTGAATACCAGGATAAAGACTAGGTGCAGTGGGACAAGGAAACTAAATGATCGTCTACACCTACACAAAACTATTTCAAACGAAAGACAAAGAAAACCTTCACAGACAAATAAATACGTGGATGCCTCATTGGCCGCTGCTGTGATACGTCAACAACGCGCCGCCATCTTTCTCCAGGCAAGGCTGCTTTAAAAACAAACGTTCACATTTATCAGCCAATATCAGTGCTTTGTGATATGCATAGACTTTAAAATAACTCTGCCTTCATTTATTTAGTCAGGCTTGGAAGATTGATCATTTTTTATGACACTCCAACTCCTGTTGATTTGGTTAATTCAGTTCGTTAACAATTATAACATTAATGCAGGCTAGTATAACTGTAATATATACATGTAATGTCATTTTAATGCACATTAAATTAAATGATTTTCTTTTTTTTTTATTCATTTCATTTCTTTGCTTTTAACCCCCACATTTTAGCCTTGGTCCTCAGATCAGAAGCTCGTTCCATTTGAAATACTGGGGGGGAAATCTAAATAAAACACGCAAGTAACTAATAATGTTCTTGTCTCACACCTACTAAACCAAACGGCTTGAAAAAATGAAGACCCCACGACGAGGATATCACTAATGCAGCGCTTCTGCAAGCCATTACCTCACTGACGGCTCGCTTTTTTATTATTAATAACTTTCTTAAACACAATGAAACAGTACAAATACACTCACACATAATGACCAAAAATATAAATGACGACAACAACGGTGGATAAATAAAATCAAACTACATCAAGACACAAAGGATGAATAAAGAGAATAGAGGTTTGGAGCCAGTAAACGTTTGTTTATGGATGGAGAATTTAGTTAATTATGTAGTATTTCCCTGTATTTTCTTTTGAATAGTCAAATAAACCAAAGAAAGCATCCTTAAAACGCAAAGAAAAGTCCCTTACAGAATAGAGCTGCATGACCAGATCTTTTCAGTCTAGGAGCATCGGCAAAACAGATGAAGTCCTCTTCAGAAGAACGAACTTCAATGTCTGATTTATGTTTCTTAAGAAAGGCTTTAGTCGGGGAACATTTGTGAATCAGCTTCAATGTTATTTCCTTTACTTTATTGGTCAGCAGATACTTGTGAGGCAAAGACCATACTTTCTCCCAAGGAATATTCTCCACAATATTATTCCAATATGGTATTACATAGGGAAGTGTTGTTATCTCTTTCTGGAAGAGAGCTCTGATTTGAAGGTTATTTTTTTGCTGGTCGCACACGTCCAATCAGTGTGTCCGTTACAGACACAGTTACAGGAAGTACATGGCCATGGAAATGTGACACCTTTGGAAAAGAAAAGACACCAGAAGGTATGGCATTGAAAATAATAGCTTATTGATTAGTAGACACATTAATATTGTAAGAAATCTGATTAATTGTAAAGTCTGCCTCATGGGTTAAAAAGCTGCCCAACAACAAGAAGGTTATTCTCAAACCAATTCTGAATGAAATGTGACTTGTTCCTATAGAGACTATCCCTATCATTCCATAAAAAATACCAGTGCGGAGAGAAATGATGTTTGTATATAAGGGACCGAGCCAAGAGCATCTGCTTATGGAAATCTTTCAAACATTATAATCACAAAGCAAGAGGAAATTCAGGCCACCAGCTTCAGAGAAGATGTGACTAGGAATAATACTCCAAAGTCAAAAGGGTTTTTTATGAAAACGCTTTAGCCAATTAAATTTAAAAGTGTTGCTTGTTTTGTTGGATTCATCATCACTGATTTCTGAATATAGTGAAATTAATTTTTCCAGATAAAACCTTTTTTAATGTTCCTTTTAGAATCCTTCCTCTTACTGATAACTCTCTGCAACCAAGAGTTTTTGTTATTAAAGGGTCAAATTTGATCTTACTTCTTGTTTTTTGGTCTTTATTAATTACAATTCCTAAACATGTAACTTGCTCTTTTACAGGGAGATGGCACATAGAGGGAGCATCAGAGTGTTTGATTGAGGCTCAGGAAGAGGACTCGATCAATCTCAAAGCTAAAGGGGTTATGGAGGCAGCGTTCAGAAATAAAGTGGTGTCATCAATTGTGATACCTTGCACATTACTGTTGGAAATATGAAGAGCTAAAAACTGAGAGGCTAGTAAGAGTAAATACAGAGATATCGGACAGCCTTGTTTTACTCAACGAGACAAATCTCTGTGAGGTCCCAAATTTTAATTTAATAGAACTATTATTGCTTCTGTATAATGTCCTTATGGCTCTACAAAAATAATATCCAAACCCAAATCTAACAAGAGCTTGAAATATGAACTTGCTCGAGAGAATCAAAGGCTTTGTAGAAGTCTAAGAACAGCAGGAAGGAGATCTGTAATGTGACGTTTCTCCATAAACCCGGTTGTGTTTCATCTTTCATTCTCATCGCTAACACTGAAGCTCATATTTTTAATCATTAAAGGGTGACGGGCCTCCGATTCTCCAGACACTCTCTTTTTTTGTTGGGTTTGGGTATCAGGGTGATGTTGTGTCATAGTTGGTGGGAGGGTTTTCAATTCAAAACTTTCCTCAAACACCTTTAATAAGAAAGGAGATAAACTTTTAGGTAACACTTGTTAACTGTTAACTATGACATTTCCCTTAATAAATTCTTAATTAATAGTCAGTACATTAGTTGTTAAGTTTAGGTATTGGGTAGGATTAGGGATGTAGAATAAGGCATTAATATGTGCTTAATTAGCACTAATAAATGACTAATATTCTAGTAATATGCATGCTAATAAGCTACTAATAGATGTAACCATAAAATAAAGTGTTACCAACTTTTATCAAACAAGCTCGGCGGTTCCCGGGCTCTTCATTGCCTGTAGAATTTCTGACTCAGATATACAATCATCACAGGCTTCTTCATCTTCCAAGGAGATAACTTTGTCTTGTTTAATGGAATCAAAAAAGGATTTGGCTGAATGATCACAGTATTTGGAAGTATATGAGTTATTATAGAATGTGGAGCAAAAGGCAGCTATTGCCCTAGGATTATCATTTATTTGAGGATGATCAATATATATGTACTGTATATATATATATTCTCATTATTTTTTGTAACACTATAGTTATGCGGTGACACAGACCTCTTGACTCACTCCACACAGAAACAGCAACATGTGCATGACATCACTTTGTTGCAGAGACTATTGGTTAAATGCCGGCAAAGTAGAACACGGAAGCAGCGGATATAGAAGTATCGGATCGGGTTTGGTATCGGTAGATAATAAAAATCAAACCTGATCGGGACATCCCTAGTTTAGAGTATTCAGTGTTTTGAGTCTCTGTCAATGGTTCCTTAATAGATAAAGCAGACCGCTGTGATAGAACTTCATCTTCTGTCAGTTTATTTTGTCTGGCTATATCACTTCCAAATTTTCTCAAGAATTTTCCTAATTCATATTTAAAGGGTCACAAAACCCTAAAACACTTTTTTTGAGTTATTTACAGATATATACATGATGTGCATTGCTTAAAACAGTAATATATGTCACTAAAAATGTTACACAGTCATTTTTGCGCTTTTTGCGACCATTTCATGCATCCAGTTGTAAAAGTTACGTCTGAGCCCGTGACGTAGACGCGGGTTTAGCGCTCATTCACTGCGTGGCTTGTACAGTACCTATCTACGTCATCGGCTTGACGGCCCTATTAATGCATTATTAATGAGCAGTGTAACATTATACATGACAAAGGACTCGTCTGATCCAATCACCGAGCTTTGCATGAGCTATCTCAACATTGGAAAGTAGCACTTGTGTCATCCCAGTTCTGTCCATAAATCTGGATCAACTCATCAATCTGCTGCTTGACCTTTTTATTTTTAAGGAGGGAGTTATTTAATTTGCACAGCAATGCTTTAGAAGCGTTAACTGTAGTATTTTGTGATAAATGAACTGTAATATAAATGGCATTATGGTCAGTCATTGGACTATTGCTAGTAATAGATATATTATCACTCCTTAATGCTTTAGAGATCAGCCAATAATCGATTCTGGACTGTCTTGACCGGTCTTTGTTAAACCAAGTATACTGTATGACCTCTGGATACATTTCTCTCCAGATATCAAATAAATCAAATTTATCCATAAAAGCCATAAGACTTGAGTTTGAAGAAGCTGTTTTCCTTGGAGGATATCGATCTATCATATTATTCATTACTATATTTAAGTCACCACCTAAAATCAAAAATGCAGTATGATATTTAACCAATATAAATGACATTTTTGATCCAGCATGTTAAAGAAAGTACCATTTTCTGAACCATTTTCTGTAAGCAGATGTTGACAATAGGTACAATAAACTGAGCAACAACTACCACCATTAGTAGGAAATGATCTGAAGAGCAATGGTTTCCAGAATACTACCAGTAAACTTATACTTCATAATCCCTAGCCCACAGAATATTCTGAGCCATGCGACAGCCATATTTCACTGTCCCACTGCGACCTCCAAAAGGTAGTGTCTTTAGATGTTGAGTGACTTTCCTGAAAAAACAGAAATCTACTTTGTGCCTCTTGGAAAACAAAAATAAAGCCTTCCTTTTAACATTGTTTTTCAGACCCCTGGCATTTAAAGAAAACACAGACAACTTGAACCAACAATAATACCTTAAGAACTAGATGTAGAACAAGATATCTATTAGAATAGAACCAATAAAATCACTAGAATAACACCAGAACTGCAATATTCGCCATACTCTGCAGCATAGAGCACAATGAGTATATAGTAAGGGCTTGAGTAAAAGTCTTGTTTTCTTCTTTTTGCCTCCATTTCTGTGTTCTTTCAAATATCCTTCAGTCATTAGCAGTGGCGGATCCACACAGATTTTACTAGGGGGGCCAGGAAGGGGCCAGTGTTCAGCCAGAGGGGCACATTAAAAAATGACAACAAATGATATTTAAAGATTATAAACTTTATTTTACTTTAAAATCATACAA
>JAUMHR010000084.1:239643-252375 GCA_032361145.1 Enteromius fasciolatus
ATACAGATCTTCTCTAGATCTTCTCTAGATCTGTCGGGTTTTGGGGCTGTCGCTGAGAAGAGTTTCAGCTCCCTCCAAAGATTTCGGTCTGGAGACTGGCTAGGCCACTCCAGAACCGTGATATGCTTCTTACGGAGACTCTCCTGGGTTTTCCTGGCTGTGTGCTTTGGGTCATTGTCATGTTGGAAGACGTTGCCATCTTTAATGCTCTGACTGAGGGAAGGAGGTTATGTCAGAATACATGTCCCCGTTCATCCTCTCCTTAATACAGTGCAGTCGTCCTGTCCCCTGTGCAGAAACACCCCCAGAGCATGCTTCCAGCCCCATGCTGCACTGTAGGTATGGTGTTATTGGTTTGATACTCATCATTCTTCTTCCTCCAAACACGTCAAATAGAGACTCATCTGACCACAGGACTTTCTCCCATAACTCCTTTGGTTTTGTCCATGTCCAGGCCCGTCTGAAGTTTGCCAGGGACCATCTGGATGATCCAAAGACGGAAGGTTCCCCTGCTTAAATCAGATTGTGGGGTGCAAACAGGTGCTACTAAAGTAGAATCATGAGCGGAGTGTAGCTGGACTATTTAAGAGCTAAATAACAGGTCTTTGAGGGTCAGAAATCTGGCTGATGAGCAAGTGATCAAATAATTATTAGACACAGTAATTCCCAAATAAATAGTTAAAAAATCATTCAATGTGATTTCTGGATTGTTCTTTGACAGGGGAAATGCACCTATGCTGGAAATTGTAGACCCCTCCATGATTTCTAAATAAGAGAACTTACAAAACCACAGGGTGGCCAACAGCTTTAGAGATATATTTCCAAAGTAATCCATACATGCAAAGAAAACAAAACGAATACGATCAGGAGTGAGGTTAAGTGTAATAAAATGGAATGACACGGGGAAAAAGCATTAAACACATCTAGACGGGGAGGAAAGCCAATACTCCAGATGAAAACTGGAAAGCAATCCTGCCTCTCGTCAGTGGAAGTTACAAAATAAAGTACTGAAGAACGCACACGTCTAGTAAATTATTATTTTTCTGTCATTCCAAATAACGCTCTGAACTCATTTGTTCGTGCATGGTTTACTTGGGTTTTTCTCAACATCTGGTGAGAATTTCATGTCAACGCAACTAATTAATTTAACGTCAAACTGTTGAGGAACTCGATACTTCTCTCACCTGCTGTAAGTGCGTGTAGAACAGGACTGTAACAGAAGGTGGCAGTGGCACATCAGTCAGTCAATCAGCTGGTTAGTTTGGTAGTTCTGAGTGTCACTGTCGTTTGTCCATGCTGAAGTGAGCTGGTTCCCAGAGTTCCTGAGGGTTGTGTGCTCCCAGACTATTATTCGTTGCTCAGTAACACTGGTGTGTTGGTGAATGTTTCAGGATGGAGATGTCATCGCCCCTGAGCTCACCCCGCTCAAGCGGGACTGGAACACGCTAGAACGAGGTGACGAGGACAGTGATGGCAGCGATGAGGACCATCACCCTGGGACGAGAGAGGAGACGCCCAGAAAGGCTGGGAATGTTAAAGTGAACCTCTTTCAGGCTCAGGAGAAGCGCATACTTTGAGAACGCTGTGAATGCTTGAGCGTGTGGCGATATCTCCCAGAGTGCTTCCGTTGATTTTATTTTCAGCTTTATCCTCATGTTCATTTCTATTTATTTAAAACTTTTTATCAGGGACTTGCTGTTACTTTTTTCCTTCTGTTAATCGGCCCTCTCTCTCTCTCTCTCGGTGTGTGAACATGTCAAATCTCGCATAAATTCACCCAAGAACCTAAATGCAAGGTTTTTCAATTTCTTTGCTTATATGATGGGCTAGATTAGTTCATATGGAGGTTTTATGCACGTTTATGACAACTGTCATTAAGTGTCATTCAGTTATGTCATTTTTAATGCAAAGATGACCGTTTGAGATGTTCGTTATGACAACTTGACATTACATTGAGTATTTATTTTCTTCCTTTCTTTATTTTATATTGTCTGTCATAAAATAATTTGGCAGAATTTTGACACTTCATGACATTTTAATGACAAATTGAAGCCCACAAGATCCAGGGCCAACCTCTCCCACCTTACATACGCCTAAACCCACCCGTCTCCACCCTCTAGATGTGGCTCCAATCACGTCCCCCTGGATCTTGTGTGCTGCGGTGAGCCCTAATTACATGACAAACACACTGACAGGTTATGATGTCAAGTTGTCATAAAGGTATCTCAAACAATGTCATCTTTTTATAAAATAAGTCATAACTGAGTGAATGACACTTAATAACAATATGCATAACACCTCCTTCATATTCATGATGTATGTCATGTCAGTCTTACGCACACTTCAAGTGTTACCAGAACTTGCGGTGTGTTTGACTGCTGGAGGCTAGTTGTTGAACGTATTAATGAATATAGCAGTCATCATCTGAGCCGCTGAAGACGGACTGGGATCAGCGCATTCCCCTCAAATGAAAGCAACGTTACTCCTCTGTTTGCACGAATCATTCGTGATCCTGCTTCATCTACAGAAGCGACGAGTGTACAGGTTTTTATGAGTTTTTGCAAATTGCCTTCCCCAAGAATGTTCTAGTTAGGCTGAAGTTTTAAGTCTGCTCCTCACTTCATGGAAAAGAGGGGCGGGGTCAGAAGAGCTCATTAGCATTTAAAGTAACAAGGGCATAGCAAACAGAGCTGATCATATCAGCTTGTGGAAAATGGGCACCTGGTGACCTCTTTAAGTCTTCCGTGTCTGATGCGCTTCGACTTGTTTCAGGTATATGAGTAAAGCCGTACCAGTGTAAAATGGTATTTGTGAGTGGATATGTCTTGAATGTAGCCCCTTCCTAGCTTTTATTTGCAGTGTTAGTGGCATTCCAGAAGTAACGGAGGCCAGCAGGTACACCTCGCTCCCCCGATCTCAAAAAGAGGCGCTCTAGCGACTGGCGCCTTTAGTCTTCTTGTTCGAGCACCCGCCTCCCACGCCAGAGACCCGAATGAATGATGTATTAAGAAGTCTTTCGAGGGCCTTAAAGCTATAATGAAGTTGTCATGGGATGAATACAGATATTACGAAGTAAAAAGTGTCACACATTGTTTTCTGCATAATCGATGTGATTTTATTTGGTTGTATTTGGTGGCACTGCGGCGCTCGACTGCATCCATCACGACCGTCGTCTCTCACACGGCTGTGATGCTTTCAAATACCACTCTTGACTACATTTTTATTCTCACTTTAGTGTTTCGATTTACAATTACAAAGCAGAGGTAAGAAGAAAGAAGCTTACATACAATATGGAGATATCCCACAGAGCCAGGAGGGATGGCGACGTGCTTTAGGTCTTTCACAGCTCATCGTATAAAGCATGCACTGCAATCCCACCCGTTTTCATCGAGTCCTTTTTGTAGGAAAATAGATTTTAATGCGTACACAGGCTACATACTCTTACATACACGTGTTGTAAATATTCCTAGTATTTAATTTGATTTGAATCGTTTGATCGGTACAATTCAGGATGCTGTGGCGTACACGAGAGAAGACAGGTGAGTGAACTCAAAGCCAGGAGATCGATCGTTTTTATGAGTATTTGCAAATTGCCTTCCCCAAGAATGTTCTAGTTAGGCTGAAGTTTTAAGTCTGCTCCTCACTTCATGGATAAGAGGGGCGGGGTCAGCAGAGCTCATTAGCATTTAAAGTAACAAGGGCATAGCAAACAGCTGATTTTGACTGGGTACAGAATGTTTTTACACTACCATTGAGAAATTGTACCCAAAGTATGGTATTGACTTTTCTTCAAAGACCCTAAAGAATCATATCAGCTTGTGGAAAATGGGCACCTGGTGACCTCTTTAAGTCTTCTTTAATGAGAAGACAGATGAGTGAACTCAAAGCCAGAAGATCGATCTTCTCATTCTCTCAGAAAACATCACAAATGTCTTTAGACGTGATGATGTCAGCAAACAGCAGCCCATCATAACATCATCCCCCCAAAAAGGCTTTTAATAAAATTCACAACAATAGTCATTCAGAAGAAAAAAAAGCATTTTACTTCTGACCTGTTCTCTAAACTAAAGATCAGATAATAAAAGAAGCGTAATAATAGCACTAAATCTAATAAATGTTAAATGTGAAAACATACTAAACAAAAGATGACTTACATTCAGAAGATGAACCATCAGTTTGCTCTCTTCGAGTACATCGATTCAGAAAGAACAACTCATGACACGAGACAAATGTGTGATATATTATACTGTACGACTATTATTGTTAGTAATAATTGACTGTACATAATTGATGTTTGAGTGTTAATATCTGCAAGCTGCCGGACGGATGACACAGGGTTCAGCGTTACAGCAGAACGACATCAACTAGCCTAGCACTACATCTCATGCGGTGTTATTTGCTGCAGGAAATCAGTTTTTGTTGCTGTTTTTTTTCCGTTTTTCTTTTAAAAATATACGTTAGTGTCAAGATCACAAAATTTGGCTTTACTGCAGCGGCTGTATGTACTTCAAAGGGATCTAACATAAGAAATTGCATCAAAAACACAGTTATTTTAAAAACGTAACACGCGTGGGCAACAATACAAACCATACACCGTTAAAAGCCCTGAACTTTGATTATTAAGACACAGAGAGACACACATGGCAGATTATTAACGTTCATACATACTGTTTTATGAAACATGAATTCATAAAAAGAAATGCAAAACAAAAATATAATAATAATTAAAACGTGTGATAACATTAACCAAATATATTAGCCTTTATGAAAAAAAAATAGATGGTGTATATATACATATATTTCATATATATATAAAAAAAAAAAAGTAAGCATATGAATAATACAAAAACAATACGTCAAACAATGTGGATGGAAAAAGAATGTCTCCAAACCATAATGAATAGAAAAAGATTTTCGCTTTTCGGCCTTTAAGACCTGACTTCTGCTGACCGCTGTGATTTCAGCTGATGTGTTTGATATAAGGCATTGTTCAGAGGGGCAGCAAAATCACTTTGTTCTGGTTTAGTCTTAGCCTGTCCTGACTGAAACACTGACTACACCGCCGTTTAAACCCTACATCTCCTCTTCAAAACAAATCAGATGTGTCTGCCCTATCTCAAACGGCCGTCCCCGCTCGTGTCTGTTGTCTGTCATACCTTCTGGAGGGAGAATTTGAGCATTGAACGGAGCATTGTAAACAGTTTTCAGTGCTTGGATGGAATGTTAGAAGCAACTGTCCTGCACGTTATTTGTGTCTGTCGGATGCACGTATCGTTATAATGCGAGAGTGAAGCTGGCGAGGTTTGCGGATGTCATTTCTTGCATCATATACTAACCACTGTCTGTCCTGAAATCAATATACCATCAGGGCCCCTCATTCAAATGGTCAAAGATGTGTGCGTGTGGCGGTGGAGCGTTAGTTTGGCCCCAGGAATCCCGTCACAGACGTGGGAAAGCTGATGCTGGGCGGAGGCATGTTGGGATTGATGGGAGAGGTGGTGCCCGAGCTCGCGTGAGTGCCGTGACCGTTCGGATCTCTGCGTCCGCTGTACTGGCCGATGAAGGAGCCGTCCTCGTTAAACTGAATGTCGACACTGTCTCCGTAGTCGGCTAGACTGTCGCTGCTGCTGCGCTTGCTCTCGCAGACCGACTGCTTACTGATGGAGCACTTCTCCATATCACTGAAGGAGATACAGAGCAGACGCTTGGATTACCGCCGGCCAGAAAACCAGAGCGGAGTCACGACACAGTGAATGAGAGAAAGCCGTACTTACCTCTCCAGAGATCTGTACGTGTGGATGAAGCAGAGACAAACAGTCAGTGTTAGATGTTAGCCGGGTCCAGATTACATTATGCCGTTATTAAGTTATTGGGATTGCTAGACAAGTGCTTAACAAACTCATTTTTGGGATCATCTCAAATTTGAGCAAATCTTTCAAAAATAGCCACATGCTGGCCAGCAGGGTTCTCTCTCACACACACACACACACACACACATATATAATTACACTGGGCAAGTAGAGCCACCTGAGCTCCACAATGCATTAAGTACGTATGGGACACAGCCAGTGCAAGGGCTTGCATGTTCACCGTCAGATCCTGGAAGGGAGCATGTATGGGGTCTCAACTGGCCTGATTTCAAAATGAAAATGCCTGCAGGTCCTGCACCTTCTTTATGAAAGTGAGCATATTCAGAAGAGCAAGGGACAACTGACTTGAGCAGCTTAAAGGGAGCCTTCTGTGGCTCTTCTCAGGAAACATGATTAGGTTGTGCTTCCCCCAGGACCAGTCAACTGGTGTGTGCGCAATGACTGCAACGTACTCTTGCAAGGTGAAAGGTTGTAGGGACAGCCTTCTCTCCAACCGTTCCTGCTGAGAGGGAAGCACCATCTCCTGCAGAAAGGAGGTCTTTCCTCAGGGGGATTAACTGGTACAGGTAGGTAAGACCTTAAAAAGTTGTTTAAAATGACTATTGCTTTCGTAATGCTTTTAAAGCATTTGCTGCATGGATAAAAAATAGGTCAATATAATTCACATATCAGACATTTGAACGGAACGATATACAAAGTTTGACACATTCCATTATGATTTGTGATTTAGTTTAAATTGTGTAGCTACAATTATAAAATAAAACCATATTACCGGGCCTGTTGTAAGCTTTGCCTTATTTTTATATTTAAACACTGGACGTGTTCCTTCAGAGAGAAACGCATCTTTACAGACAAGTGAAAGAGTTTTTACTTTCGATTTGATTATTTTAGTATTTAGTATTAGGCTGTTTCGTTTTAAAAGCTTTCTATATAGAGATGCATCATATCCGTCACTTCTCTGAGTTTGGCTTCGTCATTGTGACGGCAGAACCGTCCGTAACTAACTGTAACTGCTTTCCTAGTTATTTTACATTTTGTTGATAATTGGGAATTGCAATGGGTCTACTTTTATTTGTGTACCTTCCCATTATGTACTAACATATTATTGTACTATATGTACAATATATAGTATATGTACTATTATTAGCAACAATTACAGCATATTTCATTTGTTTCCATGGAAAAATTCAATGCCAGCGATGAAGCTGGGCCTCCGTGTCCTGCGCTCGCTCTGTAGGTTCAGTTGATAAGCATCTAACAGCACACATTACGTTAAACATTTCAACTAACATCGTTTGCCATATTATTTTTTTTTCAGTGGAACCGACTCCTTCGTGAATCAGAACTGACTAGGCACACTAACCTCATATTATTCCAACCCAACTTGCCTGTCAAGCCATCAGGGGTAGAAGCTGGGCCAAAGAAACGGTTTATGATGAGGTAAGATTGAGACATGCGCTTAGGTCAATCGTTGCAAACCAATCCTGGGGTCAAATAAAAAATAAGTGTTTCTGTGTCAACACCCCAGTCTCCACACAAGCATCACCAAAAGTACTAGTGATGTAGCTGCATGATTTTCATGGATTGCAGGTGCAAGGCACCTGGCCTACAGCACTGTGAGCTTTGAAAACCAAAGCTGAGGTTAGATTAAAGTAGTCGATTTGAAAAGTAGTCCTAGATCAGTGGTTCCCAACCACGTTCCTGGAGGCCCCCCAACACTGCACCTTTTACATCTCTCCTTTGTTTGACGCACCTGTTTTAGGTCTTGGAGTCTATACTAATGAGCTGATGGTGTGAATCAGGTGTGTTTGATTAAGGAAACATGGAAAACAGGCAGTGTTGGGGGGCCTCCAGGAACGTGGTTGGGAACCACTGTCCTAGATGATTCCTCTAAGTGGCAGCGTTTGCAGCAGAGATGCACTGCAACCACACTCTCCACCTGGGGAGCGTCCACCTTCCATGCTTCAGTGAAGAAAGGCACTGGGGCAGAACATGGCTGCGAGTCCAGATGCCATTCATCGACTTGCTCTTTTAGTTAGCGTGCTTCTTAAAACAGCCTGAGATGTCTAGCAAGTCTATAACTTGAACTTTTTTTTTTAGAGGCGATTAGCTGCTTATAAAAGCATTCAGCTCCAAAATACAATCTAAATGAGTAGATGCCCATCTTATAGACCTGTATGTACAGGAGTGACTTGGCATGCAAATTCCATCTTGTATGGGCTCCCAAGCGAGACCCCATGTAAGACTCTCCAAGCCTCACGGAAAGCATTTTTGGTAGCAGTGAAGGCGGTGTCCAATATTACTAATAATATTCATAATACGAAGAAACAGCATGTGTGTTACATTACTGCATGACGAATAACTGAAATGTTACTAATCAGCAGCAGCAGATTATGCTATGCATTAAAATATGTGCATGTGCATCTCTCTCTCTCACACATACTGTGAAAAAAAACTTGTACTTGTGTACTTCCCTGGTACATACATGGTGATATCTTGTACCTGCAGGCAAATGAGCGGGAACACAAGATACTTACCTGAAGCGTATGAAACATGGCTGCACTTAACATGCATGCTAACTAGTTTGTGTTAATGTAAATGTAAAATGGTTCACTTTATTTTACAGTCCTATTTCAATATACGTAGCATTGATTACTCAATACGTATCTTGGTCCATGTTTATATCCTTCACCTTGAGTACCACATCACTTATTCTGTGCATTAACTAACATATATGGAAATAGGACTGTAAAGTAAAGTGAACCATTTTACTTGTTTGTGTGTACTAAATATTTATCACGTACAAGTACAGTATGTTTAGCACGTTTTACCATAGGTGGTGCACATTTACCACGTACATATCAATTGTACGTACAGTAATGAATATACATTAGCAAGTGCGATACTGATGTTATACACAACAGGTCAGTAATAAGAACTTAATATTGTTATATTTTAGACACAATGATGTATATTTTACATAAAAATAAAAATATTATTGCACTTACTTGTACTCTCCAAACTCTCCATCTTTCATTGTGCGGGCGCCATTGACCTGATCCTCCTCTTTATCTTTTACTGAAATACAAAAACAAAATAAAAATTACTTTCTAACAAATAGTTATAAAGACAATTCTTACTAAAAATAAAAAAAAATCCGTACTGTACACCAGCGTTTCCCAACCCTGGTCCTCTGCATATTGTGCATGTCTCTCTTTGTTAACGCACCTGATTCTGATAATCAGCTCATTACAATCTAATTAGGACCAGGATTGAGAACCGCTGCTGTACATAGGGGCTTCTGGTAAGGGGTTCAATCAATCAATCAATCAATCACCGTTATTTATATAGCGTGTTTAATACAGATTGTGTCCAAGCACCGAACGTTAGCAGATCGGAGAACAGAGGGTCAGGAACGTATAATGACCAGATTAAACACTATGGGCCGGTTTCCCGGTTAGGAATTAGATTAAGCCAGGACTAGACCTTTGCTAATTTAGGACATTTAAGGATTTTTTAGAAACATGTCTTATAAAAATGCATTATCTGTGAGCATTTTAAGACCAAACAATGACAATAATGTATTTCAAGATATCTCTGTGCAAGCCGTTTTCAGTTTAGACAGCTCTAACATTAATTTTTTTCTAGGACTAGTCTTAAACCCTGTTCGGGAAATTGCCCCTGTGTGTTTAAGGGTTAGTTCTGTCATTAATGACTCACCCTCATGTCCTACCAAACCCATAAGACCTTCGTTCATCTTCAGAACACAAAGATATTTTTGATGATATAAGAGAGCTGTCTGTCCCTTCATAGACAGCAACACAACTGAAATGATCCAGAAATGTGAAATGTGACGTCAGTGGCTCAACTTCAGTTTTGTGATGCCACGAGAATACTTTATTACCATCTCAACACACCGCATACGCACGTTTGAACGTATTTGAGGTTATCAGCCTTGTTTACATCCGGGTGTTCGTAATGTTTGCGCGTACACTTATTCAGTAATATTCTCTAAAACGACGGAAGTCATAGGAGAAGAATGGTTGAGTAAACGATGTTATTGTTCTTTTCTTTGATGCAGCTTTGAGTTCCTGTATGAATGTCAGGAGGGGCTATGTACCCTGGTACCCAGAGAAGAGAGCCGTATGCTGCGTTCGAGCATGTCTACACCTCTTTCTTCAGACAAACTGAACTCGATGGTGTCTAATGCTTTTATAGTCACAGTTTTATAGGTGTGTGTTTCAGACCCACTGGCATACACTGAAGGAGTTCCCCTAACATTATTTTTAAAGTGTTTTTATGTTCTAGATCAGTGGTTCCCAAACACATTCCTGAAGGCATTGCACATTTCGCATCTCTCCTTTGTCTGACACACACATTTCAGGTCTTGGAGTATCTACTAATGAGCTAAATCAGGTGTGTCTGACTGAGGAGACATGGAAAACATGCAGTGTTGGGGGACCTCCGGGAACACGGTTGGGAACCACTGATCTAGGTGATACGGACCACTTGTTATCTTGACAGAATTCTTTCTGGTTTTCAACAATAAGTCAGATGTAACACAAGAAACACACACAATATATCGGACATTTATAATGGGAACATATCCAATGCTCATATTGCAATGGTTAATAGCAAACTCCAATAATGCACTGCAGCAAGCAAGCCTTTCACCAAGGTGGTGAGACTTTGGTCTCCTGAGAATGTGGAGATATTGAACAACTGTATTCTCTGTGCTCATGAATTCTGCATATGTCCATCTGTGTAGATTCTGTTATATTAGATACCTAACCCTAACAGGTAAAGCAAAACATCTATTATAATACCAGTTTAAAGAAATCAAGTCTTGGGGTGAACAAAAACAGATGCCTTTAAACTGTAATGGGAAGTTGTGTTTGGAGTGGGGGAGGTGGCGAGGATGCTTAAAGAAGAGGTTAAGAACCATCCTGATCCCTTTCAGAACAAAAGGAGCCACTGATGATGATATCCTGACTATGCTGCACCAGGTTGTAAAACATCTGGAAGATTTTGGCTCATGCCAGGTTTTCCTTGCTTAATCTGATCTCTACTTGTAATACCATGCAGCCACAGCTTATGCTCTTTAACCTTACATTTTGGCTATTAATCCATATCAGATAGTTCCGGTAGGACTCAAGTTCACTCAAGCAGACAGGTCTATGGGTTATTATAGGTTACTAATGAGTCACCATCCTAGGAATATTTTCCTTAGCCTTCGGCGTAAGGATAGGGAGTTTCAATAATACAATAATGCTACCAATCTGATTGCATGGAGTAAAGAGCACATAAATAGCACTACTACCTCCATCTGGTTTATCAGAGGTTTAATCACAACAGGGACAAGACAAAGACATCAGACCACAGAAGGCTCACCAAAAACGGAGACAACAGAATTTTTTTCAGCAAACTGTGATAGTTGCTTTGTGTGTTACCTGAATACTTTCCTCCCTTGCTCTTCTTGATGTAGCACAGAATGAACAGCATCAGCAGCAGCAGAACCATGGCGCTTATGAGTCCGATGAACCAGCCCTGAGTCGCAAAGCTGCTGGGCATCTCATGCAGTTCTGAGAAAGAGACAACACGTGAGAGCACGGAACGAATAAAACAACCCAGAGGTGGTTGTTAGTATCCTGTACCTGGCCCAGTTGTTTTGAAGTTCCAGGAGCCGTTTCCGGGCAAGATCTGCAGGTGGTACAGAACGCCCGGCGTCAGACCCTGCAACTGATAGAACGCCTGCGAGGAGTTGACCTTCTCCGACTCTTCCCATTCACCACCCGCTACCAGACACACAAACAACATCACAATTTTTTCAGGTTTTCTCATGGGGGCACATATGGGCAAAACTCACACAAATCAGTACTGATGAGTACACCTAATGTCTAACATCGATCATACTAATACATTCAGCCACATAGATTTTTTTTAATATTTGATATATTTTACTGAAAAATTAGGATCCAGCTTTGTGAGCCTTTGAGCATAGTGGCCCAAAAATCCTAACTATAATATCAACCTCGAACTTGCTTAAAACATTTCAATGCAAAAGCATTGAAAACTTTCCCATTTTAGAAATGAAAATGCTTCAATGGCATGTATTTTTCCTTATTTTTGCTCCATCCCATGACGAATGGTGTGCCTAATTTGGCCCACATCTTTACTTGAATGGATAAACATTTATATGTGGGCCTGGAGCACAAAACTAGTCATAAGTAGCACAGGTATATTTGTAGCAATAGCCAACAATACATAGTATGGGTCAAAATGATCAATTTTTTCATGCAAAAATCATGATGCAAGTAAAGCATCCATGAAGAAATTGTTCCATGAAGAAATTTTCTGAATTTCCTACTGTAAATATATAAAAATATTAGTATTTGATTAAAAGAACTTCATTTGGACAACTTTACAGTTGATTTGATCAATATTTTGATTTTTCTTGTACTCTCAGATTCCGTTTTTTCAAATAATAAACTAATCCTATCCTAACAAACCATATATGAATGGAAAGTTTGTTCATTTATTTATTCTCAATCTCAATCCAGGGTCCCGGGTCACATATATTTCTTTATATTTAAATATTGAGGACGTATCATATCGATCACGAGTGCAGTATGGAGTACCTCGGGGCTCAGTACTAGGGCCGTTACTTTTTACGCTCTACATGTTACCCTTGGGAGATATTATCAGGAGACACGGTGTTAGTGTGATAAGGAGAGAATTAGTGTTGCACAATGAATTTTATACGTTTATATTTATGCATGTTCACGTGGATTGATGTGACTGTGTTGCTGTGGATTGCTGTGTATTTTTCTTTCTTTGGTTGTAAGCAGTATTCTAGCCACAC
>JAUMHR010000084.1:258516-277406 GCA_032361145.1 Enteromius fasciolatus
TTACTCTGTTGTTCTATTTGATAATGTTCAGTGCTTTGCTACAATCTGTATTGTTAAAAGCGCTATATAAATAAAAAGTGACTTGACTTGACTTGACTTGACTAAGGTGTTAAAACAGCTGCACGAGAGCTGTCCTGATCAGGGGGAAGTGCAGGAACTCTGCACTGTAACCGACTTCACCCTCTGGGAAACGAAGGTCACCGCACGTGCCCGTGGTCGGGTGATGTCCACGGTAGTGCTCCAGGAGCGGCATCTATGGCTGAACCTGGTGCAGATGGCAGACGTCGACAAAGCACGCTTTCTTGACGCTCCCATTTCCCAGGTCGGCCTATTCGGCAACACTGTAGAGGACTTGGCCCAGGAGTTCTCGGCAATTCAAAGGCAGACCGAGGCGATGTCCCACATCCTGCCACAGGGATTCCAGCCGGTCCCCGGGTGCTCCACCTCTCCCCCGCTGCACCCAGACCTTCTTCTCCGTCCCCCACTGAGGCACACGATGCCAGGTTGGCGGCCAGATGCCGCTCGGACAGGGATGCCACTGTCCTGGGTGCGGAAGTTGCAGTCCTTCTGGCGAAGGACGCAATTAAGCCTGTTCCTCCAGCCGAGATGAGGTCAGGGTTTTACAGTCCTTACTTCATCGTGCCCAAAAAAAGCAGTGGGTTGAGACCCATCCTGGATCTACAGACTTTGAATCAGTCCCTTCTCAGGCTGCCATTCAAAATGCTCACCCCGAAGTGCATCATACTTTCATGTCTCGATCTTGCCTCGAGTTTGCTTTCGAGGGTCGAGCATATCAGTACAAGTACTCCCATTTGGCCTGTCCCTCTCTCCCCGCGTCTTTACTAAGGTCACGGAGGGTGACCTTAGTAAAGGGGATCAGATTAGATCCCTCTCCCCTCTGTGGCAGATGGGCATCCTCTTTTCTCGGCATGGAGCTCGGTTGAAATGACTGCCCGCCTCACCAACGAACACGCACAGGCCATGCTGAAGTGTCTGGACCTCTAAAAACAGCGGTTCCTTTCGAAATCTTTCAGAGGCTCCTGGGGCATACGGCAGCTGTAGCCGCTGTGCATGGCACCGTCGCACTCTCCATATTCCCCGGAGTGTCACTGCCTGTTCAGCCTGTGGTCAGACCCTGCCTTTCTATGGGAACCCCTGAGACAGGTGTTCAGGCATGTCGTGGTCAACACAGCACCTAGCTATGCCTCCTCCATGTGTTGGGGTGCTGTATGCAACGGGCAAGCAGCCTCGGGTCCCTGAACAAGCATCCGACTGCTTTGGCACATCAATTGCCTTGAATTGTTAGCCATGTTTCTGGACCTGCGTCGCTTTTGACCAATGCTGCGCCACAAGCACGTGCTGGTCCAGGCGGACAACACTGCAGCCATAGCGTACATCAACCAATAATGTGGTCTACGCTCCTGCCGCATGTCACAACTCAACCGTCATCTGCCGCTTACGACTGAGAGCCCACTCCACACGGAGTGTTGTTTCCTCCTATGCGTTGGCTCACGTCGCCTCGCTTCCAGATATCTGTAGGGCTGCAGGCTGGGCAACACCCAACACCTTTGCGAGGTTTTATGACCTCCGCGTAGAGGCTGTGTCCTCCCGTGTCTTCACTTAAGACAGCAGGTGAGCCTGAGGCCGGCTGGTGTTGGTTTGCTGCGCCATTAAGGCGACCCTGAGTCAGAACTAGAGTGGAGTAGCTCTGACTGTGCTCCTTCAGAGTCTCCTTCACCGAGTAGGTTGTGTACAAATCTCAATATTCCAAGGTCAGCCAGAAGGCCGTGCTTCCCAACAAATATATCCATAATCTTATTCATATATTGAATTGTTAAAAAATTCCACATGTATATAGGGCAAGTTAGAAACATGTGCTCTGCATCATCAACTAACTGTTTCAGCAACAACTGGCAGCCCTGTGGGGCCCCCTATTCTGGCCCTCAGGGCATTGGGAGGGTTACGTGCAGAATCCTCTTCGGGCACACTAGCCTGTCTGCACAGGGGTCTCCATGTAACGGCGCCTCAGGGTCGTGGCCTTTTCCACAGGTCTGTTCCCATATGTAACGTCAGAGTGATTCGACTGAAGGGGAACGTCTAGGTTACAAATGTAACCCTCGTTCCCTGAAAGAGGGAATGGAGACGTTACATCCCCTTGCCCCGACCCAGTGGTCACGCTGACACCGACTCGGCTCCTCAGCGAAAACCTGCAGGTGCACTGCATTCATGCCCTCTTACACTCATGTAGTGATGAGGTGCACCTGAATGCAATCTGTGCACACCAATTTTCATTGGCCTTTTGTTTGAAGCTCAAAGGCGATTGGTCTCTCATGCAAGTTCCCATATATAACGTCTCCGTTTCCTCCTTCGGGGTACAAGGGTTACCTTCGTAACCTAGATGTTTTGCATGATGCACCCAGAATGCATTGCAGCATGAAGCATGTCACCATTGCTGAGATTCATAACCTGATTCTTTAGTAATATATATTTGAAGAGATCTAATTATACACTGCTGGATTTCAGTCTAAAGAACCACTGAATGTCGGCAATAAATAATGTGTAACTGATACCATACTGTAGATTAGACAGGAAGAAATTAGATAACCAGAATACTACATAATGATTATATCTTTATTTTCAGTAAATAACCACTATTATCTAATCAAAAACTTTCCAAAAACCAGACATTGACATAAAATAGACATCAACATCTAAATCTTTAAAATAAAACTTGCTGCTGAAAACATCACAGAACATTCTTAGAACAATAAAGTTTCTAGCTGGGAGCCAAGTACCGAAACTATAAATGATGGTTTATAGATCATGTACCTTGTAGCCAAGTAAGTGTCCACGGACAGACTCCACGCTGACTGGACTCCATCTTACCAGGACAGCGGTTTTGTTCAGCTCGGTCACTGCCACCTCTGAAGGAGCTTCCTGAGGTACTGTGAGAGATTGAGAGCCATTTCTATGAAACTGTCAAAATAAAGCAAAGCACAGGCTAAAACTAAAGCAGGAAATGTTTGAAAACGCACAATCTTCCCCAGAGTAGCCAAACTCAGCATCTGGTTCTGGTCCTGCACCAAGCTCATTGACTGCCTGAACTTTGATCTCAAAGGGGATGAAGGGCCCGGTGCCGTTCACAATGAACGGAGGATTTGAGGCGCTGCCTTCCTTCCAGTGTGGACTCCTGCCTGAAGCTTGACGCCAGTAGATCTTGTACTTAAAACCTGGCCCGTTAAATTGTCGTCGATCCAGTTCCTGTCAAATGTAAAAAAAAAAATAATAATAATTTATTGTGGAGATTGAGTCAAATTAATCTTCTCTTTGTCATGTGTAATACGACTGTCTCTTTTAGAGAAAAAGTCCTGCAGACTTCAGCTCAAACGCCGGATCCACACTGAAGGCCTTGATGAGTTCAGCTGAGATCGGCAGAATGGAGAATCTGCTGGAGACGTTAATCACCTGCCATGTGATGACCATAGTGTTAGAATCAGAAGACACCGTCGTCACGTTCACTGGGTTCATGTCAGGTTCTGTGTGCAGGAGAGATCATTATTACAAGGCATTTCTCATCTTCTTTTAAGATTAATTTTTGCTGTTTTTTTGCTTTATTGTGATAGGACAGCTCTTAGGAAATTAAATGGGAGAGAGGGGGATGAGATTGGGAAAGCTCTAAACTCGGGATGCCTATGTGTTCAGCATGCATCCCAAAGACAAAATATAGTTTATTCTCCGGGGTTCCTCTGATTCTGGTCTTTTAGTGGGACCGCCTGCTCGTTTACGATCTATGGGGGATCAGGCCTTTTCTGCCTGTGCACCTAAGCTCTGGAATCATCTTCCCTCTGAGATCAGACAAGCTGAATCCTTTAGTGTTTTTAAATCTGCTTAAAACATTTTTTTTAATAGCTTATAAGTGATTTCCTTGGTGTTTTAGGTCTGATGTTAATTTCATCATTTAATGTGCTTATTGCGATTTTTTAAATTGTCTTCTTCTCTGTAAAGCGCTTTGAGATGTACCCTTTAAAGGCGCTATAGAAAATAAAGTTTATTATTATTATTGCAATATAGCTTTTTTTAAATGAATGAATTTGGTTACACTTTATTCTGATCGTCCACTTTAGACATTCTACTGTAACTTTGTAACTACATGTCAACTCCCTCTAATTAATTTGCAGCTACATGTCTACTAACTCTCAGAGTAGACTAGTTAGAGTTGGTTAAGGGTTAGTAGATTAAGATATTAAGCAGACAGTCTACTAATACTCTAATGACTGCTAGTTAACATGTAGTTACTTACTGTTAGTAGAATGTCTAAAGTGGACTATCAGAATAAAGTGTTGCCACGAATGCCTACCGATTCATAAATCACCGTTTATAAAATTAATACATTTTCTCATGAGATTGGGGTAAAACTCCCATTGCAGATTTTAACCATTTTTTACGCCAATTTGCATGTCAGGGAAGTGCATCTAGATTTACAAATCTTTAGATAACTGGACTAGAAAACAAGACTAGAAAAGGCAGAGGAAGAAAAGTCAGTTTTGCAGTGAAATACCTTTACATGTGCGTGCCGTGGAAAAGACTCGAGGACCTTTCCTGATCCCATCTCCCTCTCTCTCCCAATTTGCATCCTATCATTACACTGACACTGATCTAAATAAAAACAAATAAATCTTTAAAACGTGCTATTGGTCAGTCCTGTCTTACTGGCTGCTGGAGTGCTGTATGAGTCTGAAGGAGGACTGGGCTCGCTCATTCCTATAGCATTGACCGCTCTGACCCGGAAGTGATATGTTGTGTACGGCTGCAGGTGGATCTCCAGGTGTCTGATTTCTTGAGCAACTCTTCTGTACTCCTCCCAGTGGCCATTGTCTGGATTCTGCTCCTCCTTCATCTCAATAACAAACTCTGATGGAGAACAGAGACGAAAGGTCAGCTCTAGCAATGTCTGATCCAAACCAAAACGCGTTATCCTTATTAAAAAGAGAGTTTTTTTTGTATTGTGTTGAAGATTTGATACCTCGCCTCAATTTGGACAAAAAAATTAACTAAATGAATGCTCTCTTGTAAGGAAATTTGAATTAAATGTATAAAAATCCATAAATACTTCTTTTAGACTAAAAGGCCAGAGGAAGGGTGTTTTATAAAGGGCTCTGATGAGAGGTTTTCCTCAGTGGATGTGTAAGATATTTTCATATTACACACTCATGAACAAATTGCAGAAGATTATAATAAAACAGGTGCCAGAATTAAATCAACTGAAACAGATTACCAGATACAGGACTGTTGTTTTCAGCGCCTGGAGTCCAGGATAGTGTGACTCTACGCTCCTTCTTCTCAGACAGCTCCAGAAAGTGAGGAGAACCAGGCTTATCTAAGGAGCATCCAACATGTCAGCGTTTTCAGAAGCACGGCAATGTCAAACACTGTATCTGGTGACTCACCCTGTACAGTGATGGAGCCAGTGGCACTGACCGAGTCCAATTTAGTGCTGATCTCACAGCTGTAGACCCCCGAGTCCTCCATCTGAATGTCAGTGATCTTCAGAGAGCCATCGGGGTATTCAGTGTACCTGCAACCATTGACATTTCAAACTCAGTTTATAGCAACAGTGCCCTGAACTTATTACCATGAGTGATGCCTGCGTACTCATGGGCCCGTTCTGCTTCAGCTGATACAAGCATCTCGAAAGAGAGCGGCTGCTAAAACGTGAACGAACTTTTACACAAAGCTTACTCACAATAAGCACAAAAACCAACAGAAACGGAGCTATCAGCTTTTAATCGCTTTTGTTAGCTGCTGATAAGCTCCAAATAGCAGAGATTATGTGGTGCGTTTACTTGTCATCATTAGCAGACGATGTGAGCTTGTGTTTGTCCTTCTTCCACTGAATTGTGGGTTGTTTTAACTTGAGGTCCACCGTATATTTGCACTGTAAAAGAGCATCATCTCCACGTAAAACCCGCAGATCCTGAGGAGGGTCCACAATCTTAGTTCTGTCTGGAGACAATAACATGAAACCTCATTAACGTGGCATTCAGCAGAAAGATTCAGTGATTCAAAGACCTGATTTTGCCCTGGGGTTTTGGCTAGAATATTATTGGTTGCTATTGATCCTACAATCTATTATATTAACGTCATCCAGCATAACCTATTTACATGAATTTGAGAGAAATGAATAGTACTAGTACTAGAACCAGGGCTTAACAACGAAGAAAAAAAAAATCAATCCAGTTCAATCCGAGCAGAATTTATATTTCTGATTTTGTGTTCCGCATTAAACAATGCGTTCGGAAAGCGGTTTTCTAGAAAAAAAAAAAAAATTTTTAAGAAAAATATATATTTCTGTGCGTGTTTGTGTTTTAATAACACGTTTGACATTAAGTTTAAAAATGATTAAACAAATTTGTTTGTGTTATTTGTACATCATGTGTCTTACGGTGCACTCACACAGGGCATCAGCGTCAACGCTTCCAGTTGACTTTGAATGGGTGACGACGTCAAGCGTTGCCGAAAAGCATTGTGGATACGTCGGCGTCGCTTTACTGGCGTTGCTTGAGGCAGAAGTTCAATTTTTCAATTTTCAATTTTTCAACTTCTGCCGCGAGCAACGCCACTGAAGCACCGCCGACGGAAGCGTCAGCCAATCATGATCGCTCTATGCAAATAAAGAAGCCAGGTGGCAGCCAATCACCTTCATCCTGTTCAGGAGCAGCAAACTGAGGATACATTTTAAAACTCATTATTTCGGCGGTCAATCACCCGGTCGTTTATGACCAATCGCTTTTTATGTACTGGGATTTAATACTGGAGATACCAGACGTGAAAGGAGGTTGCAGAGGCCTCTGATGAATCTGGTGTTTCTGTCTAATTTCATTGGCTGACGCTGCTATGACCAGGTGTCAGTGCCAAACTTCAGCCACGCCCTCCGTCAAATGTTGACGCTGATGCCCCGTGTGAGTGCACCGTTACAGTTTGAGTAAAATTTGTTAAAATGCGCTAATAAAAAATGTTCTTGTTTAATAATTTCCTCATGAGGTAAATAGCCATGGAAGAAAATAATGTAACATTAAAGTGTTGTCTCTGGCTTTTTCACTGCGACCGCATCCAGAGTGGTTTGTCCATCTGCTGTAGATGCTGATGTTTTATTGTTGGTCAGATCAACATAACGTTATTGGATGTAAAGAGCGATTTATCAGACGTTTTATCAATCAATGGCTTTTATTTCTAGAGTGCTTATAACAATACAGATTGTAGCAAAGCACTGAACATTATGCATAGAATAAATATTGCCGAAAAGGATTTTTTTTGTGGCGACCCATCTAAAAACAATCATGTGAACCATGAGCGCTCAGACTGAACCGAGATTCCAGCAGTTAAATGGCTCTGGTTTATGACGTCTGCTTCCAGGGCATGTCACAGACATAACCTCAACTATGTCCAGAGCTAGCTATTTGGCTAACATCAAAAAAGAGTGGCTTTTTTGATGAAAAATCTTTTATGCTCATTTTTTGGGAGTCTGTGATATTTTTTTTTCTTTGGTTCTTGATTGATGAAAATAGAAATAGAAATATTTACTATGATGCACCATTAAAGTGTGAACGGGAGGGAGTTTTTTCTGTCAAATCTGTCTTAATATCTGTTCACCCAAAAAAAGATTTGTGAATCCCTAACCCTGATGCTAAAATTCAGATTTTCTTCACATGAATAAACTATAATTTAAAGCATATTCAAATTGTTATTTTAATCATCAATCAGTCACTTTTATTTCTAGAGCTCTTAACAAGCACTGAACATCATCAAGCAGAAGAACAGAGTGATGGTAATATATAATGATGAGAGTAAACTTTATTTATCAAATGATTTTTTGGACTTTTGAATGACACTGTATGTTTTGTGTATGAATGCATGCTGAGCTTTCATGAGAAGCGTGATAGGTCGGCATGGAGTTGGACTTACTCAAGACTTTCAGCTCAGCACTGATGCTCCTGTTGTTTCGTGTCACTGAGCATGTGTAAATGCTGCTGTCCTCGTCACTCACATCACTGATCTGAAGATTTCCGTCACTCGTCTGAGACATTTTGGCATTGAGCACAGCTGACCCATAGTTGAAAATTTCCCTGCATACATTCAGAGCCACTGCGTTACAGACATCCTCTAAAGCTGGATTATTAGGAGATTTTTTTCTCTAGTTTCTAGAATTTCAGAACATCTGTTCTCTAATTATATTTGTATTATAAAAATGGGTCGGTTTATCAAACACATCTAACTTGATATACATCACTGCATCTCATTAAAGGTTGTTAATATGTCTAATAGCTTCACTCATAACACTAGTACAAAGCTTTTTTGTATAGAATTTATTTTTAGCGTCCTATTGTATAAACACTTTAGCTGTATGGGGGAGCTTATCAAATGTGTAAAAAAAATGAACTCACCATTCGACTTTAGGTTGTGGGGAGCCAAACGTCCGACACAGCAGCAGAACGGTTTGTCCTTCTGTGGCCTCATACTCGAGCCCGTCTGCCGTCAGGATCTGAGGAGGCAGCTCTGCCAGACACACAAACACCAGATCAGGCGTTTTCCACTCAGTTATTGGTATTGGGTGGCCTTAACTACTGTGTACTTACATTTAATAGAACGCGCTTAATGCATACATACGTTTTTTCTTTTTCTTTCTTCTATTTAAAGAAAGCATGTCTATAACTAATTTCTGTAATTGCATTTATAATTACACAGACCCTTCCCTTACACCTTAACCCACCCTTAAATGCAAGGTCACCTAATGTAAAGCGTGACCCCATATTCATTCTGGAGGGTCTCTCATGCACATGACTGAAGGGCATTGGATGAAATGGTGCTCACCAACGACATGGACGTGCGTGTTGACCAGGATATTGCCATGTTTATTGGTGGCCTCGCACTGATAGATGGCCGTATCGCTGTACTGAACACCGGTCAGAATCAGGGTCCCTGAACTCACACGGCGTCTCGGGTCCGAGTCTATATCTGTCACACACAGACACCAGGGAAACTTAAGCTCAGGGTCTGTCCACACAGAGAAAGCAGTGCCGGAGCGCTTAGAGTTACCAAAACTATTGATCAAAGAAGAAAATCCATTAGGTAATTATAATGTAACACTTCACTGTTCATCTTATGTCCCTCATTTTCATTTTTCATCTCTTTTTTTAACTTCAGACTTTATATATTTCTTTTTTTGTTATTGCTTTATTATTGTTCCAGTCTCTTTTCCCTTCTAGTGTTCGTGTTTGCTGGTGATGTCCGAAAGTCTCTTCATTTTGTCTTTTGTTATATGTTTGTTTCCTTTTTTTCATTCTCCTTTTCCGCTTCCGTTGTTTAACTAACTCCGGTAATGAAACCTGAGATATCAGATATTTTTATTCTAATAGTATTTTATTCTTATATTTCCGTGCTAATGACATCATTCTTTTTCAGTAGGCTCTTTTTATTACACTACTGTATATAAACACATCTGCTTTTCCTTAAATGTTATAGTAGATGCTGTTTATACACACCCGATAAATGCTAGGTATTAAATGCACGAGGCACTTGTGACTTTATTTTCATATATTCTTTAAAAATATTTCCTTCTTATTAAAAGTGCATGTATTTCAGATCTGATATGTAATCTGAATGAGTTTGGCAGAGGGTCGATTGAACATGTTGAATGCGCTTGACAACCGACGCCATCGCTAGAGACTAGATGGTGTCATGTGTATATTCAATCAGGTTTTTTTTTCTTTGTGTGTGTTCTAAGGTGCATTTATTTCTATACTATTACAACACATACTAACCAAGCTGAGTGTGAGAGTGTGTTGTGGAGCTGTGCACCTGTGACGGGTACGCCGTTGATACTCCAGCTGATGTCAGGGGTGGGGATGCCCTCGGCCTGACAGTCCAGCCTCACCGTCTCTCCCGGGGCGTACAGGTGGTCCTCCGGGCGCCTCGTCCAGTACGGAGCAGCTGCCGGCCGTTATAAGAGCGTGTTATCTGTGGGCGTATATGCTGTGCCACCCGTCAGTGTGTGAGGAGTGTGTGTGTCTTACCCTCCACCGTCACAGCGTAGTGGTGTTTGACGGAGCCCTGGCTGTTCTGGGCAGTACATGTGTACTCGCCGTCATCCGCCTCCGACACGCTCTGGATCTGGAGCCAGCGGCCGTAGTTCCGCGTCTGGGCCCGTGCCGGGGACAGAGGACGGTCAATCCGCTCCCACTGCACTTCTGGAGTGGGGCTTAAACAGACCAAAAGTGACCCTTAAACACAAACGATCAGCCCACCCAGTGCCCTCCTGACAGAGAGCTAGAGCCAACGGCAATCAAAGAGCGACCAGGCGCTCCTGCTGTAGATGAAAGCTTCTGTTCAATGCACAAATGTAAATCTCGATTTGTCTGGGCTTCCATTTGATTCACGTGGATTATATTTATGACATCTTTATGTACTTTCTCAAGGCAAGAGAATACTTTTTCTGCTTTAATTTTCTGATCATGACATAAGCAGCTCCAAAATCATTTGAATACAGCTGTTTCTACACGGGTGATTATTGTCTCAACATAAAATTGTACAATTAGCTGTTATATAGACAATATTACATGCGTATAATATCCTTTATAGGTCTTGTGACCGGTTTATTGGATTTATGTCTGCTGTATGTTTGTTCTGAGGCTGTCTTTGTCTTGAGGACGGTTGCTAAGAATCCTGTACGCTGATAAGAGCAGCAGCAGCTTCCTCACACGTCATGTTTAATTCAGACTGGCTAAATACGCACTAAATGTGTGCTGCACACGTCAAATTCAGATATTCTTGGAGGATTTTTGTTGTTGCCTGTTTCATAAAACAAGTATGCCAAAATAAGCCAGTCTTATTTCAATAAGTTGGACTTATTCTGAACCAAACCAACTGACAATAAAAAAAACTAATTTGGTAAACTTGTTTTATGAACCAGGGCCCAGACATCTGTGCTAATGTCTGTCAGTGTTGAGCCTCACAGGACATGGGCTGAATACTCACAGGCCTTCAGGGATGCACTCCAGAGTGAGCGTTTGGCCCCTGAGCACCAGGTAAGAGCTGTGGGAGCCCGCGGGCCTCTGCAGCTGGGGCCGCCGGCTCTTCGCCACAGAATTTGCTGTGAAAGCAGAACACAAGTCAATCCTGAGCAGGGCACGAGGCACTTCCCTCCATACATCTGAATATTCAATCAAATTATAATCGTTTTAATTTCCAAACACGCTAACACTAGTTTCCAAATCCTTGAGCATTTATTTTGGTGAAATACTGTTGAAATGTTTGAAAAAAAAAAGAGTTTTAAATTATGTGAATGTGCTAAAAAGTGAAAATGCTGCTACTGTCGCGGGTTCGAGTCCCAGGTCCGGCACTGGGAGTAAATAACCAGCACTCACTCCATCTTCAATACCATGATTGAGCAAGGCATCGTTCCTCCAACTGCTGTGTGTGTGTGTGTGTGTGGATGGGTCTAAATCAGAAGAGAGTTGACTCACAGGGCGTGACGCTGATGGAGATGGACTCTTTAGGGAGAATGACGCTGGCGTTGATGTAGTGAGCATTGCAGGTGTAGTCTTCTCTGCTGTCATTCTCTTGTAAGTTGGCAAAGTACAGATTGCCATCAAGACTGGTGGTCACCCGCTCGTTCAGAGGGATGTGGCGCAGCTCTGAACCACAGACCGACGGAGAGAGAGCAGAGACTGTGTTTACTCTCAGAAAGAGCTAGTGTTTCTTACTGCACTTACTGCTTATGTATTATATCATTATTTGTTCCTCATTCACGTAATGGACAATACTTTGGCAATACTGTGTCATATGGCAAAAAAGCTCATTTGAATTTGAAAGAGAGATAGATGCTTGAGGTAATAATACATGCCTGTTCGAGATTCAATGTAAACACTGCTTTGGCAACACATTGTAACAATTGTCATGCCGATAAAGCACATATTGATTTATTCAGACTGAGAGAGGAATTCGGTTTATTCAGTTCAAGTATTGCGCAGTATTTGGCAAAAGTATATTGAATGGGACTTACGCATGTCCATCCAGTGTATTTTGGGAGGGATCGAGCTCTTGGGAGGGTTACAGTAGAGGACTGCGCTTTCTCCCTCCTCAAACGATCTTCTTTTCTGCCTCTTCTCTTTGGCCAGGGATGGGATGGCTGTAAAACAGTGGTCACTGTTTATCCAAGGTTTGTGCTTTCAGAAAGACAGCAGCGGCTCTAACAAACGTCAGAATAAGCAGAGCAACATTCACGATGTTGACCCAGGAACACCATTGTGATTAGCCAATCAGATTTGAAGAAACGGTTTACAGTTTTTGTAGAGGTTAGGCTTACAATCAGTGTTTGGTGCTTGAACATCAGTGCCATTCATCTCTCATCAAATCAGATTTTAGGCATTACTCATGGCTTTGGTCAAAACTAAAAATTTGGATTAAAAATGTTGTTCCATGTTGACATGCCGAACTTAGCAAAACCTGGACGTGCGACGCTGCACACTGTGGGTTACGTGCTGTGTAATGCCTCTGGCCTTTCAACATAATTCAGTCAGAAAACACTGCAGCCTTCAGCACTGAGTGTATAATTCAGTTTGTGGAGAGTGGCATATAGGTGACTGAATACTGACTTGATCTCTCGGAGCCACAAAGTCTGCTCACTAACTGAGATATTGATCCGTCCTTCATTTTGTTTTCTCCAGCTGGCTTAAAACACACATCCGTAATGGCCAAAGATTTTTAATTTTTTGTATGTAAGTGAGAGTTGAGAGGGTTACTTTATAAATATAATAGATTAGAAGTTACGCTGTTTGAAATGTAATAAGATAATAATGAATTGATTTTAAAACAAATCTTTTTACTTTCATCATCCTGTGCTTGAAATAATAGCTGTAGGTGAACTACACATTTTTTGCTGTTGTGCTCGGTTTTACTCTCAATCGAGCAGGGAGTGTGGACTGCTTTTCTCTGCTCAGACTGATGTATGCGGTTATTCTGAGCACAGTCTGGGTTTCTGTACGCAATAGTCTTTTCCACCGAGACGCAGTGCTTGTGGTGTTTAAGGAGAGACTCACGCTCTGTGATCAGGTGCACCAGGTCTGAGACGGCCGTCCCCAGCTCATTGGCCACGTAGCAGCGGTACGAGCCCTGATAGGACTGGAGCGCCTCCGTATCCTCTACTGTAAGGGTCCCAGACTCTAACAGTTCCCTCCTAAACTCTCTGCCATCTTTGACCCAGCGGAAACTGTCAGCGAGAGCCACATTTAGTGAGAAAGACAAGTTTAGACACACGTCCTGTACATGTACAGATGAATCACAGGCTCACAGAACACACGTCTCCATATGATCCACAAGACAAAATATTGAAACCTTTGCTTGATTCTTGATTTCTTCACCTTCTTTAATGATGATTTACCGTGAATATCAACAAACAACTGTTTGTTTGTGTGTTTTATCCTATTGACTTTCCAGGTCTACAAGTTCAGCGCATTTTCTTCACATTTACAGTATCTGAACACCTGGGTCTAATGACTTGACATACAGTACAGACTCACCTGGGCGCCGGGTCTCCGCTGGCTTCACAGGCCAGGTTGACATCATCCAGAGAGAAAGCGGTGTGAGACACAGGCTGAGCTGTGATCTTTGGAGCTTGTTTTACTGGAGAAAAGAGGGGTGCAGGATAAACAAACTAGCCAAAGGATTCGAGGGTTTTGATTTCAAGCAAGAGTTTAAGTTTGGGTTAAAGGTGGGGGTGTGAGACAACTGATGCTTCTGAACATAAACCAAACTTTGTCATGATATTTCCTAACCACCTATACACATTTGAATTAGCACCCGGATCCATCCACCAGTATGTACAGTTTGTAGTAGCTATAGTAGAAAAACTCAACTAAGAGTCACTCATTCACAGAGACACAGGTTCACAGATAAAGGATTACAGAGGAAGTTGCAGTACTTACGGGTGTTATATGTGTCTGATAGAGCAGCGGAAGGAAGCAGTGAATGAGAGAGAGAGAGAGCACAGGGTTAGGCAGAGTCATGCAGCACTCAGACTTTCTGTTGATGTGGGACAGCATCCTATAGAGACGTGCATTTATTCAAAGTGTTTTTCCCAATAAAGGAATCATGAAGGATTCAGTCAATGAGGTCCCTACACCCTGTGTCTGATACGGGAGACATGAACAGTAAGGGTGTACTCACACCCGAGTGCACTTGACCGCCAAAGCATGGTTCGTTTAGCTGGGCCCGCCCCGCTTGGAAGAGGTGTGTCCGAGCACGGTTCAGTTGGACTCGGGCGTGGTTCGCATGTAATGTGAGCGCTAACAGAAAACAGGGAGCGCGACGTTCATTTGTTTTGTGATGCTACCATGATTGCTTGAAAAATTTCCATCCACAAAGGTGATCGATCGCTTCATCAATATGCTGTGAGAGCGCTGTGTACCGCCACAGACAAAATAACTCCAAATAATGGACTCCACTGTGCTGAGCGAGAGCGCTTCTCTTCCTGTTTATCTTAAAAACGCAGCATCATAATGACGTTAGCGTGCTCCGGCGCGAATGCTAAAGACCAATGTGAGTGCAGGCCAGTGGGGGAGTGGAGAGGGGGGACAAGCGTACTCCCTGAGTAACTACATGTCAACTATAGAGCAGTGGTTCCCAAACATGTTGCTGGACTGCATTAGAGTATTAGTATTGTGTTTGACGGCTCCACAACATACTACATACTGACTGTCAGAAACATACTGTCAACTTATTCTACTAAACCTACCCTAACATTCTACTCTGAGAGTTAGTAGACATGTAGACAACCTGGTTTTACCAAGTGTACATCGTTTCCTGTGACCTTAGAGGTTACTCATGGTTAAGGTTAGGTTAGGGATATAGCCAAGAGCCTATGATGATTCTGAAAGAAAGCTCACACACGCAGTTGACGAACAGAACCAGTGCTTATATTTTTAGCGTTACTGTTAATGTTATGGTTATTTCGCTTACGTATTATGTATTTTTATGTATTGTTATGGTTAATATTGCAAACACTTAGCTTAACAAGCAACGCCATTGTTGTGATTTATACACTGATTCTTGATGATACATTAATTAATTGCCACAATCATCATCGTTTACTCAGAAAATAAAACAACATTCTTTCTATCCTCCGGTCCTGTTTGTCACAGTATGATTAAATAAAAAGATAAATTTAATAAAAAACAAAACAAAACATAGGAATAGCTTAGACATATCTATGTCAAAAAAAAATAAGCCCAACCCCCTCCTTTTATAATTTGTGAACATTTTCCTACATGTGTGCTTTAAGCTGTTCCTACATCCTGGCACTGTATTTGTTTGTTAAAATTGTGTCTTACACATCACGGCAAATAGTCTGATTTCAAAGTATTTCTTACGATACCACCAAATACAGTTCTGTATGAAAACGTTTGTTTGTTAAGGAATGACACCTACTGTAGCCAGACACTGAACCGGTTAGACTCTACTCACAGTCAGGTGGGATTGAAATGTATCCTTGCGTCTGTAGCACACTGAGGAAGAGGAGCAGCAGATGAAGATGTGTCCTGATGCGTCCTCTTCTGCCGGCTGGCTGACACTGAACTGGAGGCATTCTGCATCAAAACCAGCAGCCACTGCAAACACAGCTGGGTCCAGACAGCCTTCTGCAGGAGAGCAGGTCAAAACCATTAAATACACGCTAAACACAACCCGTTTCTCAACGTTAAGGACATTTCAACAAACCACCATTATTGATCAGTGATCAGTGTTTGATTTAGTTGGGCTCTTCTCTCTCAGCGCTGGAATATAAAAACTTGTGTTAAAAGACAAAGTTCATTTGGAGTACAGTTGGTTATTTTTTATTTCACAAAGGTACTGAGGCAAAACATACAGAAGGACTTAGACATCAACACTCAGAATAATGACAATCGTCAAACTAATTCAGATAAACAGATCAACTGCAGTGCATGCACATGCATTTCAGCCTTTGTTGGTTTCGTACGCTGGTTCTTGATGTTTTATTGGTTCAGCAACTTAACTTTTTTTTCAAATACGTTTTTTATGTTACCATTACAGATTTCCTCACTTGTGGGCAACCTCACAATGATCACCTGAAGCTAATGGATCTCACAACAAATGTATTTTAGTGCATTTTTATAAGAAACAAAGAACATTAAAGAGTCCAGAGCCCAACTAACCGATGGTTGCTTGCTCTCAGGGAGAGGAGAATGTACCCTAACCCTTCAGAAAGCATTTGAAACCCAATAAAGAAATATAAACAGAAAAGAAGAAATGGCCGTGAAACGGAAAGGTGCATAAAAAGACAAACTCATTATGCATTGATTAACGCTAACGACACCATTTCTGTAAATTTCATTACCTACACAGAAGAGAGAAAAGAAAGAAAATGACAAATGTGGATTTTACTTTAAAGAGCAAGAACACTCATATAAGGCTGTAGAGTATTATCACATGACCTGGGTTGAGGATATCTCTCGTGTGATCAGAGCAAAAACACACGATACAATCTGACCTCTCATTTCCAACCTCAGCCAGCTTCTAACAGTACCAGTGATGCACTTCTGCTTGATTGCTTTAAAGAAAACAGACCGATAAACATATATATATCCATCCAATTATTTAGAAAATGTAACATGTATACATCTTTTTCTAAATAACTGGATGAATTAAATTATATGCCAAATAATTTAAATGCATACATAGTTAATTAGAGCTAATAATAATAATAAGAAGATAATAATAGCTTTTTTCCCTTTGTTTTTCTTTTTTTTAACTCTCCCTTCTTTGTCTTGTTCTGAACATGAGCAGTAGGGAGGGGCACAACATTGTGTGTGTGTGTGTGCACGCACTGAAATATTGAGCAGTGGCAGCTGTGGTGGTAAGTGCCATTAATGGATGAAATGGGGGAGCAGGCATTTATGGTTCTGTCCATCCATCTGTGTTTGTTTTCCGGACAGTTGATTGGATAATGCTGAGTCATAGGATTCACTTTGTCTGCCACACCCTGCGCTCGCCTTGCTTGTGCGGGATTTTAACGTGTGCTTGTATTATCTCAGCGATTTACATGTAAATATAATCAAATCAAAAACTAGCATAATGTTGTTCCTGCCAAACACTTTTATCGAGAGCGTTCATGCGTCGCTCCCGCCTCCTCTCCGTCTCCATGACAACGGGGTCCCCTCGGAATCCCCCGAAACACACGGACACGGCTGCTGAGGAGAGTCAGGCATGTGCACGCACAATGGAGTACCCCTAGATTTAGTATCAAACTCTATCTAAAACAAAATAGTGATCGTCATAGCTGAGACAGTGTAGTTTTAAACATGTCTATTTGTGCCGACTCATGCATATGATTTCTCTGTGTGATCGTGTCTCTGGACCAGAGTCTCTGCTGCCAGACTCATCTGCCCCAATTAAAAGCTTATTTTCACTAGTCTACTAGTTCTCAGTACTAATTTCGGTACCAAAGCAAAACACAAAAACACTTTTATATAAGAGGACTTTTATTTAATCAAACAGTGCAAACTATATTTCCTAGCCTAGAACTGCTTTTCTGATGGACCGATTTTAAAGATACAAACATGAACCATACATTTGTTCTCTAACACACATATTTTGGCTACACAGGTCATTTAAAAGCCTCTAGTGTGTAAAAATAGTACACTATTATGTCCTGTTTTAAACGCTATAGGAGCATTAAATAGTTAATAAAGAAACTTTATTCTGATAATGTGCATTAACTATGTATTTTCTAAAAATAAGCGGGAATTTCATGTTGAATTTAGCGCGAGAGCATGCAAAGCTGTTCCTGCTGCAGAATATTCTGACGTATCAACACATACTGGATTAAATGGAGAATATGTGTTGTAGAGAGCTGCAGCAAATGGCTTTTAATTGAAAGAAAACAAAAAAGTTCTTTCCATCGATCAATTTCTTACTTTCACAATCAATATATTTCACGAGGTTAGCTTATACCCTCCGTGTGGTCAGTCCACACAAGCTTGTTTGATTAGCGGCCCCTTTAAATACAAGACAAGCATTCAATCTGCGTCAGAGCATCCAAAAATCTCTGTACAGCGTCGTTGGCAGGGCGGTAGTGGTGTGAACGCACAGTAACGATTAACTAAGCAATTTGCAATATTACTTATTTTTTATAAGGTTCGATGTATTTCCTCCTTTTGACATAAAACTTCGATGACACCGCTTGCAGATGGGTTTTTGGTGATCAATGATGTTGCGCTTGTCGTCAGCCTCAAAAACAAAATACTTCCACACGTGACTCTTTCCTCCTTTCTTTTCTACGAGCAGATTCAGAGCTGCACCGCCGGTCGCCATCTCTCTGTGCTTTTATGAAGAAGTGCGCAGTGCGCACTTTTCGGGTAGCGCAGCAAGAACTGGGTTGACCCGTTGCTCGGTACTACCAGTACTTCAGAAAACCTGGTACCGCAACATTTCAATTTTTTTAGTACCGTCTTGGTACCGAAGTCTGAAGCGCCCAATGCCATAACAATAAAATTTAACTATTAATCTCAATTTTGCTAAATAAAAGGATCTCATCAGTCATATGACTGCCATTAACCAATGCTCGCCCGTGAGGGAAGAGCACGCTCGTTACGAGCCAGGTACGGACTTCTGCGCCCGGTGCATCATGGGTATTTCTGTAGCGTTTACTTATTTTTGTCTCATTTAAGCAAGACGCTGTGACGTCTCATACAAACTGGGAAGCAACAACGTGCCGTGCGCGTGCGCCAACCTCCCAAGTCAGAGCAGCGGCAGGAAACCCCAAATATGGTCATGGCAAGTGGAATCACAAAACTAGTTCTTAAACACACATCTGCTACATT
>JAUMHR010000084.1:295519-308729 GCA_032361145.1 Enteromius fasciolatus
GATTTAAATAACAATAACTATAGGTTGTTTTTGTTTTGGTGAATGTCTATTTCTGAGATCATAAAGTGTGCCCCCCCCATGAAAACGTTTCTGAGTCCCATTGAGCCTTCTCCAAATATCTCACAAATCATGCATTTTAACTAATTGGATTAACCGATTGCGTGATGGCTGGTGTGGTTCAAGATGATTCCTGTCCAGGTTTGACTCAGTACAATTAAAATCCCCACCCAAAAATAAATAATCTTCTGCACTACTTTTTTTGCATTGCGGAAAAAAAGGGTACTTAAAAACACCATTCTTTCAACAGCTGAGGTAGGAGCATTCACACAAATAAAAATGAAGGTGTATTTATGAAAAGTGGCTTTTAAATTTAAAAGCCTACCTTTGACTACTTCTTCTATCTGATATGTGCATGGAATAAAATTGGGTAAAATTTTTGGTAAAAAAAAATGGCCACCCCTCCACTGAGTGAGGTGTTATGACTCAGAACTGAGACCCCATCCCATTCAGCCGCCCAATCAGCAGCATTCCTCAGGTCACTGTGTGTTTCTTGCAACAAAGCAACATCAATTCTTTTCTGTTTAATTATCTCAAATCCTTCAATCCTTTTAACCCTTTCCCTTAAACCATTCACATTTATTGTTGCAATATTAATTTCACAAATGTTGAAAAGAAATAAAACAAAACAAAAGGCTGTACATGCACTTTTTATCAAAAAACTAGACCTTTTCATCATTCGTGTCAATAGAAGAGAGCTGCCTCACTATCTTTTTCAGCCTATAAACCTCTCTATCTGTGAACAACCCTTCTGACATAAAAAGTCTAACTTTGTCAATAAATTGTTTTCTGTCGGGAAAGTACACACCCACATTCACCCCTCTCTTATTTTTAGTTACCCTAAGAAAGAGCTTGATATCATCTACCTCGTAGTTGGAGGAAAAATCACTCATGGGATAATATCACACTAGAGTCAGAGGACTCGCTACCACTTTCCATGCCATCATCACCTTGTATATCTTCCACATCCGCCTTTTTCACCTTACTAGCTTGAAAATCATCTGCTTTTTTCCTCTTTACTGGAACTTTGAATTGGTTCTGTTCCACCTCTGCATCAATGTCACCCAGGTCCAATACAGAAGGTAAAACATCATCTACAACCTCTTCTCTTGCCACTCCTTCTTTCACAGCAGACTTATGAACTAAACCCTTAGCATTAGCTGAAGTATTACCCTCTACCGTAGCTTCAGAGGTAGTCGTCCCAGTTGTCACCTTCTCACTCACTGTCCCACGCGAGGCAGCACTCGATGGTCCGGCTTCAGCAGTCTCACCAGCTCCGCCCGCGCTATCATCAATCACCGGTCGCTTTTTTAGGACATGCACGAATCAAATGGTCAAGACCCCCACAACTGAAACATTTCATTTTCAGAGAGAGAGAGAGAGAGAGAGAGAATTTGAATTTTGAAAAAAAACTTTATTACAATTATTACATAAAACACCTTTCCAAAACAAACAAAACACTCTCTATTTCCTGAAGAGCAGCATAAAGCTCCTGTCCAGACAATGGTCTCTCTAGTTCTACCTTGGAGTCCTCAGAGATACTACCAAGGTCCTTCAGAAAACTGGCACCCAACTCATCATCATTCATGTACTGAGTAGTGCACAACCCAGCATAAAACTGCACAGCCCTCCTCCTAATATCAGAGGGCTCTGTCAACTCCTGTCCATTTTCAGAATGCAAGGAGTGAATAAAACGACCCTGCCCATTTTTCCTTTCTAGGCCAAAGAAAAATTTTGATGGAGCATCCATATGCGTTAAGTTCTGAAAACGCGATCGTACCAATGCACCCTGTGCCTTGATGCCTAACAAGTCAACAAGATTTCTTAGAGGCAATGATCCCAGCATGTTGTTTTCCAGTAGAATTTGTTAATTCCCGTAACTTTAATATATCCACTTCAAGCTTTCTCACAGACTGAGTGGTATTCCGGGAGACATTAAAAGTGTATTGCTGGCAAAGTGACTTTATTGTTTACTTTTTTAATGATCAGTAAAACCAACAGGAACAATAACACATTTCTTGACAATATTAAAATGATGTTTAAAACAGTAGAACCTATCAAGTCCTGCCAACGAAATAAAATTCTCTCTAGTATGTGTCCATGTATACTGTCTGGCATTACTATGCAGTATTCTCCAGATGTCACAGAGACCATTAGTTTCAGTCAATCCTTGTATAACATGACTGGATGCAACATGAGGTTCCATGTGATTCCTGTCTAGACCATAATTTTCAGTACAGTTGAAATCACCGCCCAAAAACAAATATTCATCAGAACAACAATTCTGAATGGCTGTATTTACATTCTTGAAGAAACATACTCTTTCAGCACCATTAGTTGGAGCGTAAACATTCAAAAAAAAAAAAAACGCACATTTTTCAAATTGTGCCCGTACAACAATAAGCCTTCCAGGTATGACATGCTTAACTTCACAAGAGACAGGCAAAAAACTTTTTGCAAACAAAATTTCTACCCCTCCTCTTGTAGAACTCATGTGTTTTAAAAACACTTCACCCTCCCATTCTTTCTTCCATTCAATTTCATTAAAACCATCACTATGTGTTTCTTGAACAAAAGTTACTTGTAAGTTCTTTTGTTTAATTAATTCAAACAATAAAGCTCTTATTTGAATGTCCCGAGCTCCATTTAGATTAAGGGTACCCACATTGACTGCACTCATAGGAGAAGCATTATCAAGAAACATCCTACATTCAGGAAAATAATTCACAATCCGGACATTTTTCATGTTCTTGGTCTTTCCGTATCTTGTCAAAGCTGTAGGCACTACGTTGATTTCACCTAGTCTTAATGTCAGCCACATCACTATCAGAGTCTTCAACCGTGCTGCATTCATTATTATCCAGCTCTACATCTGCCACCTGCTCCACCGTCTCTTTTGCAGCACATGGTTTAGGCCTCTTTCTTTTAATTGAAGGCGCTTTAAAAAGCGCTTCATCACTCACTTCAGTATCCATGCCTTCTAACATAGACTCTGCCGCCACAACAACTTCACTAGACCTAGCATCCACCCTTTTCTCCTCACTTTCCATACTTAGAGGCCCAACAGAACCAACAACGTCACTCAGAATTTTTGCATCTTCTGCAACTTGCTCCTGTACACCTACTTCAGCACCATTTTCCACCACAGTGTCAGTGGCATCTATTCCTGCATTTTCAACAATAGACTCCTCAGTTATTTCAGCTCTTATATATCTGGACAAGAGCGTCTAGTATGGCCTCCTTGCACACACTCAAAACACTTCAGAGGTTGCAAAAATCACATAGTCAAATCCATCAATTCTGAACCTAAAAGCCACATTAAGGTCCTCAACATCATTTCTCAAAATCATGTAAACTTGCCATCTAAAACAGACAACATGTTTGAGTAAAGGGGATTTGCAGTTCAGGGGGATCTTTTTCATTTGCGACACTATTTTACCATGTCTGGACAATTCTGTGGGGATTAATTCATCCTTAATAAAAGGGGGAACATTTGACAGAATGATTTTCTTTGCCGGCTGAACTAAAGGCATTACTGGCGTGAACGTATCCTGTATAACGATTCCACTTTGCACGACACTGTTTACTTTCTCTACACTGTTCAGGAAGATGACAAACGCGCTATTCATACGAGACGCCGACATAGCGCTGTCGTATCCAGCCACTTTTCCAACCGCTAAACTGCATTCCTCTACTGAGCATCTCATAACAGGCGCGATTTTAATACCGTGCCTGCAAGAAAGTTGCTCCAAACTCTGCCGCGCCGGAGCCGCCATTGCACCATTAACATCAATTAAATTGTTACTCTTCATTTGTTTGGGATGTTGTTTGTAATTTTTAGTTCGGGGAACAGACACTATAGTGTAATATCTAGGTGAAAGAGTCTCTATGTGCTGAGAATTACCTGAGTGCGGTGACATGAGCCGGCTAGCAGACGGTCGGTTTAGCCAGTCTGTCTGCTTCCTGACCTGGGCGCCAGTTAGTCAAGTTTGAGATCTAAGACCTCAATTTCTAAAGAGGAGAGCGGCACCACCCCAAGAAGGATGAAGATCATCTCTTTTAACTACTGGAGTGGATGCACAGGGCTTCTCTGAAGAACTGGGTGACTTCAAAGTCGAAGGCTGCACTAATAAAGGAGGTTGAACGCTGACTTTGCTTAGGTCTGCCCGAAGGGACTGTACTGTTTGAACTAACTCTCGAATCTCTCCACGTGCTGCTGTCAATTCTCTCAGGTCGGCTTCGAAGGCTGCACGCTCATGTCGCAGGTGTTGTACAGTAACTCGAGGAGTTGAGCAGGAGCAATTGAATCAGCCATTACAGGCGAGGTGAGACCAGCTTAGGGTACACAGCAGGTTGGGTAGGCGGATAACTGTACATCAGGGAAGGCGAGCCATCAGGACGGACATGGTCACCACCAGGAAGGGTAACACCCGACGGAAATGCCAGGGACCAAGCTGGCGCAGGCTCATCTTATCTATCATCATTAAGCAATCGCGAGCAGCATCATTCTGGATGAAATACCGAAACAGAAATAACAGAAATACCGGCTGCGGGCATGTCCAGAACATGCGCGAGTGATGCAGTCATTTTTTACTTCTGAAGCTCTGAACTTCTGAAATGTCTGACTCATTCACAACATCTGGTATGTCTTCTTCTTCGTCCTTCACAGCGGATCCCAGACTTATCTGTGCATCTCTCATTGGACCATTGACACTTCAAATTGAGACTCCTATTGTAGATACAGAATGGTCCACACATTCCAAGTTTGTTTTCAGCCACTGATGTCAAAAAGGCTAAATCCTTCATCTGTGGCAAAATTGCTCAGCCCTATGAGAGTGGAAATACTCAACAACTGAACAGCCAGCCACTTAAGATACCCTGTTTGAGTCAGCTGACATCTCCTCAGGAGAAGCTTCCTGTGATACCTCTGTCTGCAACTGCCATTATTCAAATAAGCAGAAGATGATTTCATGGAGGAATACTGCAGAGTGCTCAAGTCCATTGCTACTGATTACTGTCAAGGTCAGACCTCATGCTGCTGTGGTGAGCTCTTTACTGTTCAGAGTAAAATATGTGACATACAAGTCTTAAACCTGTGACACCGCTCACATACTTTGCAAGCCATCAAAGCTGGCTTTGAGAAAGTTTCAGTATCTTCTCATAACCTTGCCACAGGAACAAACTCATTTATCAAGATGAAAGTGAATGCAGTGAGTAAGAAGTAAATGAATATCAATTATTAAGTGTAAAAGTTACTGAATGTAAGTAAATAAATAAAACAACCTTGTTTCACTTTTTGCATCTTCTGTCTCCGATCCTAGCAACAGGAATGGCAGTGAGGTCATTATCTAGCCACAGCTAAGCAGAGACCCGCTGATGAAGCCACAATCACTATTAAATGACGAAACTTCGTCATCATCATCAGCAGCAATTGAGCGTCTTTTTTTTTTCTCTTTTGCAGGCATGGTTTACTGCCCTTATAGAAGACGACTAACAGCTGGGCTTTTGGAGAAGAAACAGAAGGATCATACTGAGTGGAAATGCACTCTCTCATAAGTTTATCGTATGACACTGTTACTCTTGCATGTTAGGGTTACATTAACGTATAAGAAATTTTGTACTAAATTCAAAATAGCAGTTAGACCTAAGGAATTTGCAGCTGTTTATTTTTAAGACATTTTTATAAGAAATCAAAAAGTAAAATTGTTAATTTTTTGGTAATATGAATATAAAATATACTCATAAATAACATTGTTTATCCTCAAGCTTGCTTTTTTTGGTATTCTGTATTTGGAGATGTAAACTGAACAGTAATTCTTTTAATTAATTATATTAATAAGAAAGTAAAAGAGGTTTCTTTTAAAATAATGCATAACATATTTCCAGTTAAACATGTGCTGTGCAATTAGTGACTTCTGAAAAGCTGAACAGGTAACTATTGTTCATTTATTTGTTTACTGAATACAAACAAAAATATTTTGGAATGATGTGGAGTCTTTTATTAAGACAACATTGGACATTTCTTTGCAGTTGAGTGGATTTGATGTACTAGGCTATACTTCAATGATTATGGAGTTGACAGAGATAAAGCATCTATATTAAAATTGTTAATTTTAGCGGGGGAGATAATAATGCAAGCAGATGTGATTGTAAAAAGTGACGGCCCAAGAAAGTATATATTTATTTGTCTATTTTATTTTGATATGTTGAAAGACATATATTATTATTATTATTGTTGTTGTTGTTGTTGTTGACGTCATTCGATACAGTTTTTGTTCAGCGTTACGGTGCTCAGCGCAGATATAACACCGCGCAGTTTTAGTTTTAGAGTGCAGAACTCCTTACTGAAGTAGTAACAGCTCCAATGTATTCGGATAGATGTTTATACAGAACAAAGCGTTATATGTTTTTCATGCGTCAGGAAGCTGTCTTGTATTCGTCTCGTGTCTGCTGGCGGAGCAGTGCGTGTGCTGCTTGCTGTTCTTACGCGAACATGTTCTTGCTAACAGAACAACATTCATCACACGGGAAACCGAAAGTGTTTCACTTCATACTTTTACTTTCACTTTTAAAGCTCACTCACTCACATGTCTGAATGCATGCAATTGTTTAACTGTGAGTTCGTCTAAAATATCATTAGGCTACTTAATGACCTTAGCGCGAGCTTTATAGATTAAACAGAAGTGTTAGCGTGTCAAAGCTACTGTTTGTAGTCTGTATGTGACTGGTGTTATGTTGTAGATTGATGGAAGACAGGTCGAGGCACATGCGACTGAGAGAATGGCTCATAGCGCAGATAGACAGCGCTAAATACGCTGGACTGAGCTGGGAAAACGAGGAGAAAACTATGTTCAGGATTCCCTGGAAACACGCGGCCAAACAGGACTACAGACAGAACCAAGACGCTGCGCTGTTTAAGGTAAACCTACTGCACCGCTTTAAATATCTGACGGAGGAAACTTACTGCTGGTGATTAATAAGATTATAACTGTACGTAGCTTTCCATTCGTACCTTTCAAACTAATTAAATGTTCTATTTCAGTCTTGCTGACTAAAATGTAAATGTAGTAAAATGTAAAAATAGCTGCTTTACCACAAGCAAGACAGACAACCGATTAAACACACATTCTGTCACAGGCATGGGCCATGTACAAGGGCAAATTTCAAGAGGGCAGGGACAAAGCAGACCCCTCTACGTGGAAAACACGTCTGCGCTGCGCCCTCAACAAGAGCACAGACTTCCAGGAGGTTCCTGAGCGCAGTCAGCTGGACATCTCTGAGCCGTACAAGGTCTACCGGATCCTGGACGACACAGGACGAGCTGCAGGTGTTACAACAGACCTCGACTTGTGTTCCTCAAACCTCAGCCACCCAAATCTCACTTCCTCATTAACATAAATACACACACACACACACGCAGTCATACTCAAACCAGCTTCAAATATAAGCCACTCCTTCTGTCTTGTTCCAGAACCTGCTGGACATCCAGTGATATCCCAGGACAATGACTGCAGCAAAGCCTTTAGAGAGATGCATCTGCCCATGCAGGTACTGTTCAGCCCCAACGCCTGTGGAAATCCCCACACGCACTAAGCTGACTGCCAGCTTATTCTTCTGCCCCCTACTGGACAGTTTGAGTATGCTTTGTGTGACATGGAGTAATAGTTTTATTTTCACATCCAGCAGGACAGTTCCCTCGGTGACTCAAACAAAGCTGCTGGATGGAGTGGTCAGTAGCTAACTACAAACAAATGAATGAACAAAGCTTTCTGTATCAGTTACACTGAGTGTATGCGTGTGTGTTTGCAGTGAACGGCAGGGCGTATGCGTGTCCCAGTACAGGCACTAACTGCATTCCTCTATACCCTTCTCAGGTCACCATCACTGGTGAGCGCTCATACTCTAATGTTCCTCGACTTATGATTTTATGTTGTGATTTAATTAAAGATGTTATTACAGTAAAACAAGACAATGGCTGTTTTTCATGTACACGTGCATGCAGACTGTCGGCTGGAGGTGTGTTTGTTCTATCACGGTAACCTGGTGCAGAACCTCGTCACTACGTCTCCAGACGGTTGCTTCATTCTGCAGGGCTGTGCTCCGGTTGGGAACGAGCGCATCTATGGCCCTTGTGAAGCCAAGAAGGTCTTCTTCCCCCGTCCAGACATTGTACAGCTGCCCCCGGGCATCTCTGAAGCCATGGCCCGTCTCCTGCCACACCTGGAGAAAGGTGTGCTGGTGTGGGTGGCCCCAGACGGTGTGTTTATCAAGCGCTTCTGCCAGGGCCGTGTGTACTGGGACGGCCCTCTGGCAGAGCACAGGCAGAAACCAAACAAACTGGAGAGAGAGCGCACCTGCAAACTCCTGGACATGACCATCTTCATGCAAGGTAAGGAAGCGAGGGTCTTAGCCTGGGTTGTTTGGGGATTCTTCTTGTTGGGGGCATGTCTTCATGCTGTTTCTGGTCTTCTTGAGTTACAGAGTTACAGAACCATCGGCAGGGCACCGGCCCTGAACCACAGTACACAGTGAACCTGTGCTTCGGAGAGGAGTTCCCTGACCCCAGCCAGCCAAAGACCAAGAAGCTCATCACTGCACAAGTGAGTGTTCAGTACAGTCTAAAATGGGTTAAAAATGGACAAATTCAGCAAATTGCCAGTGCTACTGCAGCCACTGGAGATGAACTGAGCTTCACAAACACCTCTACTGAAACGTATACAATCGCCAAGATTTTGCACAGATTAGTTCGATTTACTTGACTGAAAACGAACCAAGTATTTAATGCGAACCTGAGGTGTATAATTTGTAAAATATACACTGATGTCTATAGACGAGGGTATATAATCCCTTTAAAATATAATGTTTATTCGCAAAACTACAGATTTTGAAGGCAACTATAAAGTTCACTCGTAAAGTAAAAAAAGTAACTTGGCCTGGGTTGATAAAACAGTATACACCTTCATTGATAACAATAGAAAAAAATGAGTGAATGGACGCAACGTAAAGCTCTTTTAACTTTACATAGCTCTCTATTGATCTTTTGTTTGAGACGCATGTTCTGTGTGAATGGCTTGGTTTTTGTATTAACGTAAGAAAGACCTTCTATGTAAAGTTAAAAGAGCTTTACGTTGCAGTAGCAGCATGTTTCATGGGTTATATCATCATCCCCACCGCATCTCTTGCGTCACTGATGCAATATTCAAATGATCTCTTTTTGTATTAAGTTATGCATAATATATGATGCTGTTTTGTTCAGAATTGATAAAATTCAACGGTTTTTTTAACAGCTAGTCATTGTTTCACTGCATTGAATAAACAATTTTAACGCAGTGCATAATCTTGCTCATTGCGCCCTCTTGTGGCACAAGATCAAAAGTTTCTACACCACTGATCTGCATATATACATGCGTTGCTGTGTATTTATATATACATAATAAATATACACAGTACACGCACATATACTATGTGAACAAAAACGTTTATATTGGATGCAAATACATTTTTTGACAGCACTCATTTTTTTTTTACTTATATCACATATCAGTTACTTACGTTCATGTGTTTCGGAAGTAGTGAATGAATCGATGGGTTGTACAGTCTGATTCTGTGCATTGCAGTGCAAACACCACGGCATCACCCATTACCCATGTCATTTTTTTTATTATTAATTTATGTAGTGTGTTACATAAAGCAAATAAAAATAATTCTGGCTGAAATTCCTAGACAGGTTCGTGATTGCTTATACATCCTAAATGTAAGTTACTATATAAAACCACTCTCTTCACAAGGTCTTGACTGGATTCGACTCATTTATAAGCTTTTTTGAGTTTTTGATTTTTGGTTAACCAGATATACTTTAAACATCTCAGATTTCCTTAAAAAAACAAAACCAGTGCATCCCATATATCAGTGCCAGGATTAGACTTCTGGGGGTCCCAAACAAAACTCTGAGTTGAAACAGTCAGTAGAAGTAAACTGTCAGATAAAAATAGGTGTGCATATTGAAAATCACTGAATGGAAATGCGTAAATTTTGTAAAAGGTATCATTTGCTAAATGTTTTTCCGCATTTCCAGGACACATGGCATATATAAAATGTCACTGGATAATTCTTTGATGTACAATAACCTCCAAGAAACACTTATGTGTGAGTTTTAGTCGCGTAACATTGGTTAATGGAAACGCCTAAAGACAAATAACATCACAACAGAAAAAGATGTAGCCTACTAGAAATAATAGCCTACTACACAACGGTGTGTGTCCCTACATCTCTCTCAGACTGACAGAATTTCATGTGAAATATTCAAGCGATATTACTGGAATTTTTTTAATCAGCCATCTTCCCAAGCTTTCAAGAATCCCAAGTCACATTTAGGCTGCTGTACACGGTGTGAATTCGGAAAGTCGGAAGACACACACGACACACACACACGTCACGGACGCAGTGGAGCACGGCACGATTTTAGCGCTCGCTGTTCTTGCCAGAGTTCAGCGAGTTTGTCCTCTTTCTCGACAGACTCGCACCGTGTTCGCCCACCTTAAGCGCAGCTCTTTAATTGCGCTCTTCTCTGGTGAAGCGCACTCAAACAAGCCTAATGTATAATAATTATACATTATTAATTATCAATGATATATATATTAACTACACACAAATCATTACATTGTAGGCATGTAGGCTATCATATTATTTATCGTAATATTTAAATAAAAACATTTTAATTATTTATACTGCAGCATATCTATAAATTGATCCACAACAATGAACAAATTATAAATTATATATAACAAATTATATTATATATAACTGCGTTACTTTTCTAGTTACTTGGAAAAAGTAATATTAATACGTAACATCCCTCACATGTCTCCGGGGGTAAATTAAGACCTCCTGTAGCGAATCCATGCATTTTTGTGAGATACATTCCCATATACTATAACCAGATGCTAGTTGTCAAGTATTTAACTTTCAGTCTTTCTGCCATCTTTCTAGCCCTGCAAGCTCGCTGAATGCAGTTTTCTGCCTTGAGCTTTTCAAAGTGGCCCTATTATGGATATTTGAAAATGAGCTTTCAAGCGTGTAACACAGCTTTAAGTGAATTAAAACATCCTGAAAAAATTTAATCTGAAAGCAATTAGTGTATTTTACTTATTGTCTTTCAGAAGAAAGGGTCGACTCTAAATCATTTAAACGATTCATTTTTAAATCGAATCCCAAGTCGTTTTATGTTGAGGTCAAAATGAAACATTAGCATATTATCCGCCCACATTTTGGTGCTTTTGAAAATGCTAATTCATTCTTCACCACTAGGTGTCTCTTTTAGTGTGGTAAAATAGCGTTTTCTCCAGTAAAGTTGTACTCAAAGCAGTACTGCGCTCACATACCTATCAGACATTACAGGCATGATGAGATGAACATAAGACCAATCGAACAATCACCACAGATTAGTGTCCTACCTAGGAGGTTTCAGAAAAACAAATTGCTTGGGAGTCATTGAGCAAATAAGACAAAAATGCGTATCATAACACAATGGCATTGTTTTTTGACCGTGCATGCATGTCAACCTGTTGTTGTGAACTCCCAAAACCAAAATATGAACTTTTCATTACTCATAATAGTCTTTAGTGCCACATAATCCTTCAGAAATCCATCCAATGTTGATTTATTATCAGTGCTGCTCTTTTAAGCTTTTACTGATAAAGGAATCCTGAACAAAATGTCTGGTTCCAAAAATATTAGGCAGCAAAACATTGCTATAAATCATTATATTAGAATGATTTTTAAAGGATCGTATGACTGAACAGCTGATGAAAATTCAGATTTGCATCACTGAATTAAATTATATTGTAAAGTATATTAATTATATTACAGGCTATATGTAGGCCTTTCTAACCTCTGACATGGAGGACATAATAAAACAAATGCACATTTACGGATCTTCCGCCGTCTGTTCTGCAAAATGTAGAATTCTGTAAGCGTAAATATTAATTGTGTCTAACCTACGTTAGGCAAAGGGAAGATGTCGGACACCAATGTGTGGGGCTAACGCGGGTTTGGCAGGTTTTTGTCATTTCATAATTTGTAATTTGTTATAGCTTATTCAATTTGTTAAACTTTTTACTTAATGTAAAATGTAGTGGTATCTTGAACTGGATTAAGATGTAGCATACCATACCTGTGGAACTGTAGACAACACACGAGGTGTTCGTCTTCATAGCTAGCAAACAATAGCCTTTCCAGAATCGACTATAGATCCAAAGCCAAGTCTTCAACGGTCTTGATGTTCTTAAACTGTCTGAACCACTTCAGACAAATCAGCGTATGGCTGGGAACTGAACTAATCATTTAAACTGATTCGCGAACCAATTCACTAGCAACTGGTTTGATCAGGCCTTTATACAGAAATTAACAAAAGAACAATTCAATCATGAGCGAATGGGCATTGTTTATTGCCCAAAGAAATAATCGGCATGTTTGAAATAGAAGCATTTTTTTTTAACTTGCATTAAGATGAAGTAACAAGAGGAGCTTCACCTACAGTAGTGAAGTAAAAGTACACAAAATTGTGTAAGAGTAAAAGTTCCCATCTTGAAATATACTTATATAAAAGTATTTGTTATACCCATAAAATGTACTCAAGTAAATGTAACTCCTTACTCCCCACCTCTGCTGACGATAGCAATTTAAGCATAGCTTAGCATAGATCACTGAATCCAATTAGACCAGTAGAATTGCATTTAAAATTATCCAAAGTGTTTCGATATTTTTCCTATTTAAAGGAACCGTATGTAAGAAATGTATTGTAATAATCATAAAATGTCTGTTATGTTCAACAAGCATTAAGAAATCGTACAGTAGTACAGTCTGGATATTCTCAGCCCTCAACTGATGTTTATGTTGTCATGTTTTGTTTTGGTCTGAAGCGCCACCCTCCACCTATCTCCCAATGACGAAGCTGGTAGTGTTTCGTCATCCAAGTTGCCTGCTCTGCATAATTGCACTTGTTCTAGTTGCTGTCTTCAATTTGGCAACCTGCGTGTGCGTCAAGTCTGAGTAGGAGGGGCCGGGTGAAAAAAAAACCCCATTTCCAATATTTTGAATTTGAACTGCAATACCTAGAATTCAACATTTATTGATCACTTAAACTGTAATGCAC
>JAUMHR010000084.1:319604-338259 GCA_032361145.1 Enteromius fasciolatus
ATGGCTTCAGAAGGACTTGAAATGCAACAACTTGTTTGTAATGTTTTTTTTTTACTGCTTATGGTCAGTTTTTGCAATACATACCTGTGACTGTGCTTATATTGTATCTGTGTGTTTTATATTGTTCAGATGTGGGTAGGTTTAGGGGGGGCTAGGTGCTACAATAAAAGTATAAATTTTATATTAATTTAATCCAGTTATCCGTGAGTGTATCACGGCTGATGCCGGTCACTGAATTACATTGTAATCTTTTACTTGGTAGTATCATGCAATTTTCGGTCATTACCTGATACTAACACGGAATTATGCATTAAGAGTTTGTGGTTATTTCACGCAGTTCTGTGAGATCAGGTTGGATGCTTGTCTATAGCTTACTAAAATACAAGCTGTGGTTCAGCTGGGCGTGACAAACGCTGCCAGAATGAAAGCACAATCGGCGCGCTGCTCCTGCTCTGCATACGGGCTGCTTACACACGCAGTGTGAAACCGACGTAAAGGTAAACGATTGTTCTTATTGCAAAGACAAATATTATGGTGTGTCGTATGTTTCAGCTTGATTTAAACCACCATTATTTGGCTGTGTTAATAAACAGACATAATATGAAAATTATGTATCTGTGTCCTGTTTTTTTTTTTTGGTATGCATTTCAGAAAAAATAGTTAGGATCCAGGTGTCGTTGCAAATAGTGATTAATCCTGATTAATCCACTGAAAATCCCGATTAATTTGATTAAAAATTTTAATCATTTGACAGCCCTAATATTTACATTCAATCCAATCCACACAATTTAACATTTCTGTATGTGCTGTACATGTGGCAGATTTGACAATAAAGCAGACTTTGACTATGACCAGAACATCTGAAAGCTTTGTACTGAGAGAAATAAATTGTCCACATGTAAACTTCCACATGATTATCACCACATTGCTGTTGTGCTAGCAACAAACACACAAAAACATATACTGATAGACAGACACTCAAGATTTTCTCACCCACACACATACAAGTATGGCCAGTTCTTAAACAGATTGCTTCTGTTTAAGAAGCTGTTATGGGAATCTCCGGACTAATTCCAGAAGTTACTAGGAAAATTACCTAACGATTAAAGATCACTAATGCAGAGGCATTTAAAACACACACACACACAAGAGAAGACTAAAATGTTTAAAACAGTGAAACCTGCTTGTTTCATTCACACCTTCTGTGGGGAACTTTCTCTAATGTCAATCCAGCACTCTAAATTAGACACTTACATTTGACCGCACTACACAGCCAGCACATCTGGTCTCTTTCTCAACGCCTCTGTCTACCACACTGTCTGCATGGATTGAACCCAATACCCTGCTGTTGTCTCCATGGAAACTGAGTCCACACATGTACAGTGACCAAAGAGATCTGGGAGGGTTACATAGGGATTTTATCAGGAAATGTAGGCCGACAAACTGTTCACATGACAAACTGTACTCTTCACAGAAGAAGCTGTTAAAAAAACTTCAAGCAAAGTTAGACATTTCTGTTCATTCTCACAAGTTCCTTCTATTTATGTCAACTAAAGTGCTAGTTCGAATTTGTGGAGAACATATTACAAACATGTAGGGAGCTGAGCATTATTTGTCTTGTTACACTCCATCTCTTTATGGTACATATACAATCTCCATTTGCACTGTTGTCTAGATTTGCACTACTTTTTCTGCTTTGCACTCAATACCATGTGCCCTTACTTGAATATTGTATAGCCTTCTTGTTATATGTATTATTGTATTTATTTAAATTTTAAATTTTTACTTTTTTAATTTTTGTACTTGCAATTTTAACACTCTCTTTGTATTTAAATGATTATCTGCTATCCAATAAGGGTTTGAGAGTAACATAAATTCAATTCTCTGTATGTCCTGTACATGTGGCAGAATTGACCATAAAGCTGACTTTGACTTTGACTATAGCATCAACCATACAATATGTTTTGTCAGGCGTGTCCAAATGCTTCATTGTTTCTAAATGTCTTTACACGCTGTTTTTGCATGTCACACGTCACATGCTGTAGTTTGTATACTGTACATAATGCTAACCAGTGCTGCATAAAATACATTTCCTTGATGCAATACATGAATAAACATAACCGTGTTATCTGCATGAATGAATGAATGAACGATCATATTTTATTCTAAACAGAAATGGAAATGTTGCAAAATATAAATGCTATCTTGATCACAAAGTGGCATCTCTCCTGACAGCTGTGAACATACACAGTTATCTCTGCACATCTTGTTTTTTGACAGTTTTGAAAGTGCAAGTATATTCTACACCGAATACCACAATTCCTATACAGCTCTGCTTGTTGTGACCAATTAAATCAATCTATCATAATGCTTTTGAATCATGTACTGCACATTTATACATTTAGATAAAGCCTAGGGATTCTGTCATAAATTTACAAAAAATCACAGCAGAAAAAAAAACACTACAGAATGAATCTAACAAAAACAACTAGGTGCATCCCAGGTTCATTTAATGATTTAAAAGTCTGTTCATTCTCACCGGCTTCTTTTTTAAATGCCAAATCAATTTCTAGTGCAAATACTATCTGCCATACACACTAGTGGAAAACCATCTTCAATGACTGCTACAAAAAACACCAAAACACACCACGCCATTGCAGAGTAACCTATGTTCGTTCAGTGAAAGTAAAAATAACACGGATTAATGAAAAATCTATTCTTGTTTTCTGACTTCCAGGCATGTCTCAAGCACACACAGAGCAAACCATTTTACTGAATCTGATTGAGATCAAAATGAAAAGCACTGCTGACCTGATGTGACTGACCTTGATGGGGTGTGCTGAGCAGATATCCATGTGACGCCACTTACTCCAGCAGTCCATCACACCTGCAGCTCTTCTACACACACACACACACACACACACAGATACACCAGTAAGGCAATGGTGTGTGCAAATCTACGGGCAAAATGTGGTGTCACACCATGTCGAAAGGCTGTGAGGCTGACTGTGAAAAAGTGTGAGAGTTTGTGCGTGTGTGTGCATGTACACAAGGCTGAGGAAATGAGTAATATCGTGCAGTGTGAGGCATGTCTGCTGTGCAACAACACACAGGCAGACCAGTTGCTGCTGTCGCCCACTCGCCTTACTCACTGTGAAAGGGATAAACACACACACATGCAGTAACAGACGGGTAATTACACACACTCCCACTCATGCTATCACTCTCAAACACACACTCTCAGCTCTGAGCATATGCATTTACATACGTGATAAGCATGTAGATAGATAACGATATATACTCCGGTTTCAAACTCATTATTACACTGTAAACAATTTACAGGATTTTAGATGAAGAAAATAGTTTTATCAAGTCCTTACTTTGCATTGTGGAATAATCATGAGCATTATAGTGTCCATTCTGGAAGAGCATTTGGACCTTTATTTACCTTTTTATTTTGTCTTTTCATTTTTATGTTACATAGTTTAGAGATTGTCTCAAACAAGGCAGTGTTGGGCAAGCTAAATGTAGTGAGCTAAGCTATCGGTTACTCTACATCGAATTAACTAAACTAAAGCTACTGCCCTGAGAAGTGTAGCAAGCTAAGCTACTTTAACAACTTAAAGTAGTTCGCTACATCTAATGCTATTTTTTTTTATTGAACCAACTTTAAATCAATGCTACCTTAGTGATAAAAAAAAATGTCATTCAAACAGATTTGATTGTTGTGCGATTATTTATTTAACAATTGTTCCAAACCAATTTGGCAACAAAACAAACATAATAACAAAGAACAAAAGGTGTCGCGAGTGTGTATGTATTATTATCTGAATGCATGCATATGTGTAACTCAGTGCAGCTTAGACCACAGGACAAACCACATTAGTAGAATTATAAACTACTCCAAACAGTACCGACACGACAAAAGACAGAGCGTTGTCTCAGTCACCGTCATGAACTTCTCGAGGTATGGCCACAGCGATTCCCATCTCGGGATTAATTCCTCTCCATCCTCTGCCGTCTTTCCAAAAAGTGTTTGCCCGAGCATGTCACACGTCCGGTGCAGAAGGTGCCGCTAACACCAAAAAGCTCATTGCCAACCGCAGTAAGAAGTCACTGAGTATGGTGGTGGTGTCATATACTGATCTAGGATCAGTGATCCGTAGCATTTGTATTTCCGATTTGTGCTTAAGCGTCAGAAATGCTTGGGAAAATGTAACGTTAGCTTGTGTGGATACTACTTGATCAATAAAAGAGCTTCGCTACTGCCCATCACTGCAAGGTGTGCGTAGGTAAAACATCTCAAAGTACATTAATTAGAGTTCGTATATTAAGCAGCCAAAACAAGATATGAGACATTTCTTTGTTCTTGGTTTCTGTGGAATCACGCTGGGTAACCTCATATACACTGAGAACTGCACCATCAGCCATCTGTGGTTCAATCCGAATGTCATAAAGCGACGGGAATACAGTCCATAAAAATAAAGTGTTACCAAAAACGAATCCTGAAAATTACTATAGTCTCTTACATCTTTTTATGAATTGAACATCACTAATTGCGTAATCTGAAAGACTATATAAAAGGCTATTTTGGTGAGCTAACCTTTTAGTGCAAGAAGAAAGAAAAAGGCCCAGACAGGTGTGCAACAATCTCTCAATTTCCCCTCTCTGTTCACTCCACGCAGCGCTCAATTCATTGAAATGAACTACGTCTGTGAAAATGAATAAGTAAAGAATCAACTAAATTTACACAAAAAGATTTGTTACAGCAGTAACATGAGTGGGAGATATAAAGCTACAGAGTGAGAAATAGTGTAAGAGTTTGAAGATAGAAAAAAAAGAGCAGGGCAGAATAAGAAAGAGACAGGGAGTAGGAGAGAAAATGATAAAGAAGCCTCATCCTACACAAACCCTCTATCTCTGAGAGCCTGTGGTGTCACAGAAACCTCTGAGTCAAACCAAAACTGTACACTACATCTCTCTTTCTCACCACACACACGCACACACACACACACACACACCGCTCCTGTCCGGCAGATGCAGTGTCAGCGTTCTCTTTGAAGATGAGAACACTGGCACACTCTTTAAATAGATACTTGTTTGGATGGGACTAGATTGAATTTCAACAGAACTGCTGTGTTGCTTTTGATTACAATTATGGATTTTAAAAAGGTTTTCAAACTGTTTAAACAGGTGATGTTATACGGAATAAATCATTTATGACCTTATGACCTTTCTGTATTTACAAAATAAAGAAAGAAAGAAAGAAAACAATAGAATCATTTGTTTGTCATGTAGAAACCTAGGTTCATTTTTAATGTCATCCCGTAGTTCAGGCACATACTGAATCTGATAGGCAAGATGACTTTTGGTCCAATACAAAATCTAAAAAATATAATGTTGTTAAGGAAGCCTTTGTGATTTTCTGTGTAAATGTTTCGTATTCTACCAAAATAAACGAGGATACATTTTTCATTGCATGTTCCCAACTAAAATTCAGGAAATAGCATATTATTAATAAGTAAAGTCATGTCTTATTAGCTGAAATGTTTAGTGGTGCAGCTACATTTCTGAGCAGTGTGTGAATCATTTTTCCTGTGTGCAGCACTTCTTTAGGCCGATCGTGTTTCTGAGCTCTGAAATCTTTATGATGCAGCAGAACTCTCCGGAAGACCAGCGGAGGTGAAGGTGAGGAGGAGAAGCTGTACTTTCTGACCCAAAGCGTGTACCTGCTCCACAACACTCACTTACACAATGCAGAAATATTCATCAAAAAAATTAAATAAAACGTATTATTAACAAAAAGGTTCACAAGGTTGATTCTGAATGAGAGATCAATACCAACAATATGTTTGTGAGCACAAGGTGATAGTTCTGTTTTGTTGTTTCCAGTATGCTCAAGCATGAGCTCTTGAAGCTCCGCCTTCTTCTGAAAGAAGATTTTTAGAAGCTATAAAAAAAATTTATGTGAGATATTTTGAGCTAAAACTTGTAAAAGCTGTCTAATAGGTCCCCTTTAAGTTACATTCACATTATGCAACCATTTAATCTTGTCTGGTTACATTCTGTGATGAACAGTGTAGTTCAGCAAAGGTGAGCAGTTGGTATGCTGAGCATGGTAAACGGATTCAAATAATTTGCCTTGGTAAATGGAATGATCATTTATTCTTTCTATCCATTTACGTAGAAAAAGGCCATCAGTGTCCAGTAGCTCACTAGGAAAACTCTCAGGCCCGGTTTCACAAACGAGGCTTAGCTTAAGCCAGGACTAGGCATTAGTTAAATTAAGATATTTAAGCAACTTTTACAAAATTTCCTTTTAAAAAAATATTACAGATGTGCATCTTAACACAGAACCATGGCACTGACATGTTTTAAGATATGTCAGAGCAAGATATTCACATCTGAGACAGCTCAAACATGCAATTTAGTCTAGGACTAGCTTAAGCCTTGTCTGTGAAACTGGGGGTCAGTGCTTCAGACGGTGGTCTGCCATTAAAGTCTACACACCTCTGTTAAAAGATGCAAAAACACTAACACAAAACAATACAATACACATCGCAAGGAAAGTTATACCAATGCACTCTCATAGGTGACCGATATTGTGCCTAGGATTTGATTAACATTATAATAGCATTCTGTGAATCATCCAACTGACACATGAATCTATACATCAGATTTCTCTCTAAAGCCGTAAAGAATTGTACTCTTTCCTTGTAAAGAAGATCGATGGATATACTGACATCATCTAAAATGTAAACAATATTACTTTTTATTTATTATTTAACTGATACTTATATCAAAATCAACAAAAGAGCAATGACACCCAAGTGCTATAAGAAATCTCAGGTAGACATAGCAAGGTTCTTCTTATTATTATTATTATTATATAAATAAAAAGAAACCAGATAGACTAGAAAAAAGAATAGAACGAGCTGATATTAAAGGCCTTTTTTCTTTTTGCAAATTGTATAGTAAATAAATTGAAAACAAATAGAATAGAAAAAGGGAGGGTAGGGACGTGTTTGTTTTGGTGATTTCAGATCACTTACCCTGCCTTTAATCTTGCTGTCGTGTTCAGGATTAATTGTAAAGGTCTTCCAGAACTGGCTGGAAGACCTGTCAAGAGAGCATGACAATAGTCCAGCCTGGACAGAACAAGAGCTTGAACAAGTAGTTGTGAAGCATGTTTAGAAAGAAAGGACCTGATCTTTTTGATGCTAAATAAAGCAAATCTTTTTTAGCAATGCGCTCTGAGAAAATCAAATCCAAGGTCTACGGCTGTTTTTAAAGGAGTTATGGTTAAAAAAACGAACTAACTGGTGAAACTGTGATGAAGCGATGGGTTTTATGGAACCACAAGCAGTTCTGTCTTAGCCAGCTTTAGTTGATGGCCCTTTATCCAGCCAGAAATGACTGTTAGACATGCTAAGATGCAAGCAGCCATCGTTGGATCATCAGGATGAAATGAGAGGTAGAGTTGAGTGTCATCGGCATAGCAGTGGTATGAAAAGCTGTTTCTGAATGCCTAGTGATATCATGTAGACAAAGAAGTGGTCCAAGAACTGAGCCCTGAGGCACTAGTTAAATATTGCGATTTGGATACCTCACCTCTCCAAGATACCTTGAAGGACCTATCTGAGAGGTAAGACTCAAAATCACTGGAGTGCTGAGATGCCCTTTGTGTAGTGTAGTGTTGACAGGAGCAGAGGACTGATCCAGAAAGAATTGGAATCTGCTCTTACCAGTCTTAGGCCTTTAACAACTGAGAGCAAGGCAGTCTCGGTTAAATGTCTATTTCTGAAGTCAGGAGGTTGTTCTTTTCATTGGCTTCCTTTCCCTTGCTCATCCTCCAGGACCTGTATTCTTCCAAAGGTAGTGTCAAAAATCTAGTCTTTTAGTGATGACTAATCTGAATTCCTCTGATTGGCCATTGCATTTAAACACAATTGTAAACAGAGTAAGGAGTTCTCATCTGGAGGATTTTAACGGACTTAAAACTTGCATCACAGACTATGTTCATTTCTGTGTGGACAGTGTAATCCCCACTGTGAAGGTTAAGTGTTTCCCAAACAACAAACCTTGGGTGACCAAAGACATCAAAGCCTCACTCAACAGAAGGAAGGCTGCCTTCAGGTTCACAACAAACTGGACTGGTCAAAGAACACTGATGCTGTGTACAAAAAAGGTCAGAGTCGTCTGTACCTTCTCTGGAGACTCTGGTCCTTTAACGTATGCAGAACCATGCTTCAGATGTTCTATCACTCTGTGGTCTCCAGCGTCATCTTCTCTGCTGTAGTCTGCTGGGGTAGCAGATTTAAATCAGCTGATACCAACAGACTCAACAAGCTCATCAGAAAAGCGGGCTCTGTCATTGGTCTGGACCAGGAGTCTCTGAGAAGTATCTGAGAGGAGAATGCTGAAGAAGCTTCTCTGTATAATGGACAATGCATCACATCCCCTCACATTTACTCTATAACTCTTCCTCCTACATTCTGTTGTGACAGCGTGTTTACAGAAACATTTATCTTGTGCAATAACTTCACTACTCAAACACAATTTCTAAAATTAAGTGCAATAATTATCTTGTGTGCAATAACAATTATTCAGTCAAATCAAGAGACAACTCTGCACTTTTCTGTACAGTCAGAAAGTCTTGCCCAGCCTTACACATACTCTGCCTATATATAAACCCATCCAATTAGATCAAAAATTATGTAAACCTCTGGCTCTGTGTTGCCAGAATACATTTTTTCCCCCTTACATAAAACATCCTTCCTCCAGTTCACAAAGTGGAACACATTTCAAATTGTCAGTAGGGACTCCCCGAGGAGAATTGCATAGGGATATTTGCAAATGTTTCTGAAAGCAAAGTGGAAGAAAGACCTGCCAGTTCTATCATGATCTCAGCCAGCTGTTATCTCCTGATCATCTCTGCCCTTCAGCTCCATCGGCCACACCTTGGTCTCCTGCTTTGCTGGTGTTCTGGTGTCTAGCTCCATGTCAGTATGAGTTTCCTGCTTTTCCCTTCTGGTATCTGGCACCACCTTGGTTTCAGGCTCTTCATCAATTCCGGCTCCACCTGTGCCTCCCTGGTGTCCTCCTGCTCCACTGGTACCTCCCTGGTTGTCTCTAGTTCTGCCAGCTCTGCCTTGGTCTCTAGTTCCACCTTGATTCATTGATATGACTTGGTGTCCAGTACCACTTCAACCTCATGGACTGGCCCTCCATTAAATTATTATTAGGCTGCATTAATTACATAAACCGAGGCCTTGAACACTCCTATGCTAATATCTGTTTCTTTCTTATTCCGAGGCCACCTTAGCCACCCACATCCAGTCCATATCCAGCTTAAACATCAACAGAGACCAGGGGCCTCATGTATCAATGATGCGTACGCACAAAAAATATGCATACGCCAAAATTCACGCTCACGTTCAGATTTACTAACAATGAAATTAATGTGAGAATGTACATTGGTCCACGCCAACTCCATGTCTGGCGTACGTCTATTTTTTGTGCGTGTTTGTTTTATGTCCGTTGGCGAAGTGGTGGTCTAGTGGTAGAATAACTGTTTCAAGCGTTCACATTTCCTGGTAATAAAACATAGCGCAAATTTGGCGAGAACGGCGGACTCCGAACCCTAGGGAATAGAACCCTAGCGAGGGTGAGGGTTCGGCGCTTGGCTCGTTTGCCGTCTGCCCCCCGGGCGCGAGGTATGAGGGAGAAGGTGGAGAAGGAGGGATGTGATCGAGGCGAGATGTGGGAACATAGGGGTATTTCATAGTAAAGGGAAGTGATTTGATTGGACGTGCTTGATTAGAAAATCGGCTGCCAACCGCGGGTGATTACTGCGTTCATGATCCTCTCGAAACCATGTTTTTTGCTAAACATATAATTTAGTGTTTTGAGGATGCGGGTTCTAATCCACCCTTGTAAAGGTATTTTTTTCTAATTAAAAACAAAGCGCTGTTCGTTTAAGTGATTGTATATCAAGAGCAAGGACACATTCGTGTGAATGTTTTTTTTGTTCTTTTTACCAGAACAAAGCACTCGATCCTCTGTGTGAAGTGTTGTGCACGAGCGCCAACTTATAACAGTGAACACGATCGCTCGTCATAAACTGCTATTTCAAACAGACCAACCAATTTATTAACGAATTGAAATGTTTCTTTATATTAGGCACCTTTAAGCAAAGTTGTTTGTTTTTATTGTGAGTGTAGACCTAACTAAAAGTAAATCCAAGATTTTCTGGTGACGGCCCTGCCCTGTTCCCGTGCCTGTTTGATCCACACTTTGATGGTGCACTGCTATTTTCCTCGTAACCTGCACCTTTACATCGGACCTATTCATTTTTAATTCATTCACAGTGCGATGTTCAGGCCCCACTGTTAACTGTGTCAGCTAAACTCTCCCACTCTTTTGTTTATTTATTTTTTCGTTTGTTATTAATTCCGGAGGACAAACTTGCAAATAACACAGTTTACACCGATAGGAGCACCTCCAATTCACAATCTGTATAGTTTCTCTTCTTGCTTGCTTGCTTTTTCCATTGCTTTTTTCCGAAGTGGAGTCATTACCATATTTATACGGGGGAGGAGGCAGGGAGGGGTTTAGCGCTCGTGCATGTGCGCTCAATTTCACGTTGATTTGGATGTACAAAGAGAATATGCTTGGGTTTCCGGGTACGCAGTGTTTCATACATCTGGATTTTTTGGTGCGTACGCACATTTTCAGATTTGTCTGTACGCAATGTTTTAGTATTAATTCTACGCAAGTCTTTGTACATGAGGCCCCTGGAGAAATTCTGTGAATTCTGGACATTTTGGACAGATTTTGTTATCAAAATGACTGTTCATAAGGGTACTTAAAATTAGTAAATGTGCACAATAGGAATGTAATAGTATTGTAAATACCGTCGTACCGCAATACCAAATTTTTCCGATACTACCTTGGTCGCATGACTCGATAAAATGATAGGTCTTCTGAGAAATGTTTGCTCAGGTAAATGGAGTGAATGGGAGATAGCTTTTCCCTTGTAACGGTGTTATTGTGTGGTTGAGCCATGAACTTTTTCCCCTATCAGAAATTTGTGAAAAGTAGATACTTGCCTGGTGCCTGAACATTAGTAACCAATTGTTTTTTTTCTTCATTTTGGGGGTTTCCATTTTTAAGTCAAGTATTGACAAGTTTGAGAGCTAACATTAACATTAAAATGTGGTCGAGTGGTTTGGATACAGTGTCAGCACACTGGACTACCCAGGTTTGCTTCCAACAGATTTCTGTTATTTTTTTGATTGAATAACAAGTAAAATAATTGTTTAGGGCAACCACCGTCACACCGCATAACGTTTGTTTGAGCGTTACAGTTTTTCGTTGCTATCAATTAAGTTATGTATATCCATAATCTAATCCGTTCTTAATCACTAACATCGCCAATCATGGCCGTGCTCTTACATTTCTTTGCTAATGGAAGCTTTCTGTATCGAGGATACAGAAAGGCCACTGTATGCACTGATTGTATTTAAAAAAAAAAAAAAAAAACTTGACATGCTCAAACCTGTCATGATCAGCTGGATATGCCACCTAAAGACTGTTGATGGCACTCCAGCCCTCTAAGAACTCTATGTGTTTTTATGTCTGTTTCCACATCCGGACTCCATCTCCCGGTTCATTAGCACTGTCAACCTGTCGTTTTGCCACCCTGTGTTCTCGTGTTTTCCTTGTGTTTTCTGATCTGTAGTTTACCGACCTCGCCTCTTTTTGCTGTTTGCTGTGTTTCTACGCCTGGACTCGGACTACTCTCACGCTGTGTCTACGTCACGCCTGTATGCCCCTGAATTTGAATCGAACGCCTTATTGCGTCTCCCCCGTAACATAATGGACCGTCAACAAGGATTTAGCAGGTTTTTTCAGTGCGACACCCGGGACTTTGCTTTGCCTCGCTGGCAGGACTATTCGCCGGTTCCTCCCTCTCGTCTAGATTTGCTGTTTCAACGCGGACGCCGGATAGAGGACTATGTCACAGAGTTCGTTGCTCTCAGCCACCGCGTGAGAGTGACTGAGGAGCAGATCAAGGACTGCTTTCTGTCAGGTTTGGACATTGAATTACTGTATTCTCTGCCTGATGATAATCCAGAGTGGACATTAGAACAGCTTATTGACTCTGTGTTATTGTACTGTGGTTCCCCGTTCACGGTGGGCGAGGTGACGGAGGACATTTACGCTCACGGCTCTGGGCAGGGGAATCACCGCGCCAAGAACGTCACGCCGAACCCATGGCTCGGCTCTCGCATGGCCATATGGCATGCCCCACTCCCGTGCAAGATGGCGGCCAAATCCGCGGATACCAACCCTGCAGCGCCAGCACCGCTCGAAATCCCCTCGGAGCCAGATCCACCAGTGAGTGGCTAGATCTTTCGGAAACCCCCACGGTTCCCAAACCGCAAAGGAGGGGTTCGAAGCCCGTTTTTCAGTGTGGCAAGCCATATAAGGCACTGTTGGTCCCGGTTTTACAGCCAGACAGGCTGCTTCAAGCTCGGTCAATCCCAGTCATACAGCCAGGAGTGCTGTATGATGCCCGGTCTGTTCCAGTCACACAGCCTGACGAGCTGTCGAAGGCCCTTACGATTCCCGTCACACAGTACGAGGGACCGTGTTCAACCCAGTCTGTTCCAATCACTCAGCAAGTGGGGCCGTGTGATGATCAGTTGGGCGCAGGGCCACATCAGGGGGGCTGTCGGCCATTCTAGCGGTTTCTGACAAGCTGCAGAAGGTCCTCGTGGTTCCTAGCCTGCACGTAACTGGTCTCAACCCCGTAACACGTCCAGTCATGTTGGTTTGTGAGTTGGGTCACGAGTGGCCGGATCTGCCAGACCCTGTCTGTGATCCAGATCCTGTGTGGCCGGATCCGCCAGACCCTGTCTGTGATCCAGATCCTGTGTGGCCGGATCTGCCCGAACCAGTTGGTGACCCAGACCGCAGCATCACCGCGTTTCCCCCTGGTCCCTTTCTTCCCAAAGGTGCACAAGGAGCTGATCAACATTGCCACTGCCCTGCAAGCCATGTGGCACGAGGGTGGTCCTGATAAAGGGCTCATGCAGGGACCTTGTGCTGTGACCGACCTCTCCCTTGATGAAAGAGGGCAACGGAAGTCGCAGCACGATCCCTTGGTCAGGTGATGTCCACGGCTGTGGTCCCAGAACGCCATCTATGGCTGAATCTGGCACAGATGGCAGATGTTTACAATGTACGCTTTCTTGACGCTCCCGTTTCCCAGATGCCTTCCAGGGTGAATCGGGTGGCGGGAACGCCCACCTGGGTGAAACAGATAGCGAGGCCATCTTCCAGGGTGGAGCGGAGGGCGGCAGAGCCCCTCTGGTTCGACCAGACAACGACAGAGCCCTCTTGGGACCACCAGACTGACATTGCTCCCTCGACAACCAACCAGTCAGTGAACGCGCCCTTTGAGACCATCTAGACTGTGAATACGCCCTTCGAGACCAGACATGGTATGAATACGCCCTTTGAGACCAGACGGAGGGGATATACTCTTCGTGACCAGACGAACCGTGACCCGGCTATCTCTACGGGTTGTGCAGCCACAAATGGGGGCTCTGGAGAATCTATGGCTGATACCAACTTCTCCAGAGAGGGTGCAGCCCTAAGTAGACCCATAGGAGCGTCGTGCCCTGGGACCTCACAGTTGACATGGTGCTGTGGTGGTCGGTGTTTACCTCCTGGCTCTGGCGCTTCAGGCAATACCCAATCTGGGTCACCAACTGGTTCGGGCGGATCCGGCCAACATGGGTCCGGATCACAGACTGGGTCTGGTGGATCCGGCCACACAGGATCTGGATCACAGACTGGGTCTGGCGGATCCGGCCACACAGGATCTGGATCACAGACAGGGTCTGGCGGATCCGGCCACACAGGATCTGGATCACAGACAGGGTCTGGCGGATCTGGCCATTCAGGATCGGGATCACAGACAGGGTCTGGCAGATCCGGCCACTCGTGACCCAACTCAGAAACCAATCATCCAGCCTCGAAAGAACAGACGGGGGCACCATGGATACCTCGATCTCCTCGTTGCCTCGGAGGAGCATAACCAACAGTTTGGTGTCTTGCTTTGACAGGCAGTGACCACGGACACTACGGACCACCAACATCCTACGCAGTCAGCATTAGGATCCCCAAGCGCCTTGCTGCGCCTGCTAAAAAGCCTTTACGGCATGTCCATGCAGAGAGGTGAGGAAACTACCGCATCCGGAACGCATGGCCAGATAGACTTTCCTGGAGAATGCCTTAACAACCATGAGAAAATTGTTCAACTCACAGGAACTTTGTTTTTGAAGATCTCCTTCAGACTCGAACAAGGCATACAAATGCAGTGAGACTCTAAAGTGAAAAGCTGCAGGTGCACTACATCCATGCCCTCATATACTCACATAGTGATGAGGTGCACGAGGTGGATGTAAGTGCACGGCAATATTCATTGGCCTGTTTTTAATCCTCGAAGGCAATTGGTCTCTCATGGCGAATTCCCATTTGTAACGTTGGAGTGACTCATTCAATCAGTTCCACCTGTATAAATACCAGTCTGTTTGTCTTGCTTGTCACGGTTCATTGTATATGTATATCGTCACCCGGTTCTCGTTTTTGACTCGTGTTTGTTTTCTACTGTCTTGTTATCTGGATTACCCGTTGCCAAATCTCTGCCTGTTCCCGGACCTACGCCTTGTTTCTTCCTTCGGACTCTGTTTATCTGGTAATTGACCCTTGCTTTGGATTTACGTTATGATACTGTCTTTGCCTTCACTATTTCAGTCTGCCGGTGATTTGATTTTGTCTGTCCTGATTTTGTCTGTCCTGAATAAACTTGTCTAGAAGAACGATGCTTTGGAGCGAGCAGCACCAGGAACATGGAGTAATGGCTAATATTTTTCATGTGATACTAAATTTATTTAATAATTTTTGCTCATAGATAAGACTAATCCTTCATTTGGAAATATAATGGTCTACCCATATTTTTGTGTGCACTCGCAATACCAAGAAAAGGCTGTGTTTTTGTAATCTGAAAAAAATGCATGGTTATTATTATGCTAACAGCAAAAATAGATAGATATTTTGTTTGAGTTTACAAAATAAACAGTGCTATTATCATCTGTGTTACTCATCAAAAGCAGCATCAAAAAGCAGTGTGCTCACTGGATGTTCAGTTCATTATGAAAAAAAATATAGATTAGTATTTGAATACTATAATAAACACACAACATGATCTGCATGATGACACTTTTACTGTAAATATTATTGTGAAGTGAGATGAATAAAGAGTGCGTCTGTCTTGCGTTATTCTAAGAATTTGACCACTTTACACTCACATTGATGTGTGAAAAGGTGTGAATCTCTCGCTCATTCACACGTAGAGCACAGCTAAATGTTGCAGAGCGGGTTTTGCCAAAGTGTTTTAGGACAAATGTCCCAATTGGTTTGGGTTTTGAAATTTTTGGCATACAGAGTATGACATGCAATATATACGCTTTTTGTTTTAAGACGTGACGTGACATTCACAGTCCAAACCTCAAATATAAATTCTCACAGAAAGCATTCGTTATCAGTATTTTAATTACCAATATATTGACATCTCTTTTTGTATTCAAAATCCCAAACAGACATCAGAACATATCCGTCTATGAACGGGTTTCATAGGCTGTTTTAGATTTGGGAAATACATGCGTTATCGACCAAAAAATAAATAATTTTTTTGGGAGACAACACATCGGTGTTGGGAACCAACGCACCTGGAATGCTCAAAATTATTATTAAGTCCTCCCCGCCAAACAAAGAGAGATAACTGTAACTACGCTTCTGTGGCGCCACACTGTCTGGACCGACATCCCTCTTGGAAAGGGGGAAAAACACCTTGCGATGTTTATAGCTCTGCATAAGGCCCTCTGTGATTCAGCGTCCACTAACCTGCCATTGACCTCATAAATAATGGGCCTGAAAAGACATTTTGGGCACTAATGTAATTGAAAGTCATGCTAAAAGTCACGGGGATCGAAGCCAGATGCCCCAAGTGTTGATCTTTAACCTCACACACCAGTGTCAATTCATGACGGATAAACACGAGATCTGATTTACACGTGGTAAATCAGGTGGTCACTGACCTTCTGTGATCAGAGTTCAAGCAGTCAGGGCATGGTCTCCTCATGCTCACGGACAGAGACACGCTAGAACTAGGTATAGTTAATCTTGGAAGGGACAATAACTGTTCACTTCTATTAGAGCAGATATGTAGATCACAAATATTTCATTTATGCACTATGTATGTTGGTGTTTATAATATTTGGTTTATCATGCATCTGTGTGTATCATGTATTTGCGTGAGTGAATGAGGCGTAATCAGAACGGTATACAGGCGTGTTTAGTATGGACGGATAGATCTTGATATTTTTAATTTCGTTTTAGGAACGGGTATTTGATATCTTTAATCAGGAAGTTATAAAGTTAAGTTATACAAAACTTCATAAAGTTTATACCTAAGCTTTGAGACATGTCTTTAAATTCTTTGGTGTCACATGTATGCTTAATGTATGCACAAAGAAGAACCATTCAGATCGAGACTCACCCTTCACCACCCAACTGAATGGCCATCCCACCTTGTGGGGTGGGACCGAATTCCACATGTTAAAACATGCCAACATGTGTGTGAACTGTGTGCTTGGACCATGTGCATACTCTGTATGTGCATTTGCAAAGATGTGAGGAAAACATCTACTTGGTGATCTTTCTCCACAACAAAGATCACCATCCATCCAACGCATTAAGGAGAAGTGACAACAGCAAACCAGCAAAGCAACTCAGAGAAACTTAGGAAACTCAAGAGAAGTGCAACCTAATCTGCTTTGTTACAATATGTTATATATGGTCAGCAGGATGTGACAGACCATATATGGTTAAAAGTGTAATTAGCGTGTTGTAACATCCTGATGTATCAGTATTGTAGAGACACTGAATACAGCCTAATGTGACGTCATCGCTATCGCGAGACCATGAGGGTACGAGAGTTGGGATAAGGAAGTGAAGATGTAAGAATAAAGAGAACAACTGAACCTACGTCATAGTATTGTGTTTATTAAAAGTATACACAAGTGCCAAAGGGCAACCATAACATGGTGTCAGAGTAGCAGTCCATAGATGCACTGACAACAAAGACGATGGACGCGTACGGAATTCCAGCCCCGCGCATGGACTGGGACTCACTGAATCTACCTGAAACATGGAGGCGGTTCAAGCAACAAGCCGAACTGATGTTTTCAGGTCCACTACAGGAGAAACGCGAATCAGATAAGTGCAGTTACCTACTGTTATGGATCGGGGAGAAGGGACAGGATATATTTAATACCTGGACAATTACCGAAGACGAAGCTAAGAAACTGCAGACATACTATGACAAATACGCAGCATATATCACCCCGAAATCTAACCCGATCTACGCCAGATATCGCTTTCACGAGAAAACACAGGCGGATGGCGAAACATTTGAACACTTTATTACTGAACTGAAGTTGCTCGTCAAAGACTGCGGATACCCGAACAGTGACGAAATGGTCCGGGACCGCATTGTCTTCGCCACCAACTCGTCGCGCATTCGTGAGACACTGCTAAGCCAGGGTGCCGAACTAACACTGTAAAAGACCATAGACATCGCACGCTCCCATGAGCTAGCACAGACACAGCTTAAGGAAATGACTGGCACAAAAGACACTCCCAAAATCTATGCCATGAATGCAACAAGACAACGGCAAAATGCTAACAGATACACAAAAACAAAAGACTACAAACCGGCACAAAGAGAATGTGACAGATGTGCAAGCTCACACAGCCCAAGAGAAGTCTGCCCAGCTAAAGGTAAACAGTGTATCAAATGCAAAAAATACAACCACTTTGCAAAAGCTTGCAAAACAAGGAACACTGCCCCTTTGAAACTTCAGAAAAGACCTGTACATGCCATAGAGCAAAATAACGACGACAACCAGTGCGAGTTATACATAGACAGCATCACAACGGTGAACACAGCCAAAAACAACGTGCAGGCTTATGCGGACATTAAAATAGGACCAAGACAGCAAACAGTTAAATTCAAAATAGATTCTGGCGCAGAAATAAACGCCATACCAAACCACATTTTCAATGCTTTATTCCAAGGAGTAATTTTATTCCACCCATGCAGTCTATAACGGCATATGGAGGCAACACACTGGAAGTCCAAGGCACCTGCATACTGGAATGTGAACACGATGACCACTCAGCGATGCTGGAGTTTCATATATTCAAAGCTAAAGCCCCCCCCATCCTAGGTTTGAGCGCCAGTTTAGACTTAAACCTTATCAAACTGGTAATGGGAATAAGTCAAGAGGAAGCTAAGCCAGACATTAAAATTAAGCCTATACTGAAGGAATATGCAGACGTGTTCCAAGGCATCTGAGAATTTGCCGGTGAATGCACATTACGAATTAACCCACATGCAACACCTGTAATCTACCCTCCACGCAGAGTTCCCATTGCACTACGTACCCGACTAAAAGAGGAACTAGACAAAATGGAAGACAACAACATCATCGTCAAAGTAACTGAGCCCACAGAATGG
>JAUMHR010000084.1:440283-450304 GCA_032361145.1 Enteromius fasciolatus
ACAACAACACAAGTCTTTAAGGGGGGCGGTGGAGATGGCAGAAACGACCACCAGGGCGGAGTAGATGGCGGAGACACTCACCTGGGCGGATCAGACGGAGGAGACGCTCTCCAGGGCGGATCAGATGGTGGAGAAGCCCACCTGGGTGGAGCAGATGCCCTCCAGGGCGGATCAGACAGCGGAGATGCCCACCTGGGTGGACCAGACAGAGGGAACGCTCTCCAGGGCGGCGCAGACGATGGAGATGCCCTCCTGGGCCGACCAGACAGCGAGAATGCCCTCCTGGGCGGACCAGACAGCATAGACGCCCTCCAGGGCGGAGCAGACGGCGGAGAAGCCCACCTGGGCTTACCAGGTAGAGAGGATGCCCTCCTGGGCCGACCAGACAGAGAGGATGCCCTCCTGGGCTGACCAGACAGCATAGACGCCCTCCTGGGCGAAGCAGACGGCGGAGAAGCCCACCTGGGCTTACCAGGTAGAGAGGATGCCCTCCTGGGCCGACCAGACAGCGAGGATGCCCTCCTGGGCAGACCAGGAAACTGAACTGCGTAGAGGAACACAGACAGGTTAGTATTGGCCTCATCGGCTGAGCTCTCACCTGCCCTCGGGTTGATTGGTCCCGACAGCCGAGGCAGGTCCGGGAGAAAGTTCAGTAGCCTCTGGGCCTGGTTCAGAGCAAAGCGACAGTTCAATGGTCCCCCTCAGGGCAGGACAATAGTTCACTGATGGCCTCCATGGCCAAGGTTCATTAATAGCCCCCATGGCTGAATCAGGGCAGGGTGAGAGTTTGTAGGCCTCAATGGCAGACTCAGAGCCTGGCAAAAGTTCTAAAGCCTCCGTGGATGGTACAGACCCAGATGAAAACTCCTGAGCAGCCCTAATGGACAGATTCGGAGGTTGTGCAGCCACCAGCAGAACCCCTGGACAATCTACGACCATAGTCGACCTCTTCGGGGTTCGTGCAGCCACTGGCGGGTCCTCCGGGACATTAGTGTCACAGGTGGGCTCAGGCAGCTGGAGCCACGGAAAATCAGGATCAGGAAATGGTTCTGGTGGGTAGGGCCATGGAACCTCAAAGTCCCCAAAGCTCAGGAGGCTCGGGCCATAGTAACTTAGGGTCACTGATGGGCTCTGGAGGCTCGGGCCATGGTAACTTGGGGTCACTGACAGGTTCTGGAGGCTCGGGCCATGGTAACTCAGGGTCTCTGGCGGGCTCTAGAGGCTCGTGCCATGGTAATTCGGGGCCGGGACCCGACTGGTGCGGACTGGGAACTGCAAAGATTTTGGACAACACTCCCAGCTGTATAACCGAAACCGACGGGGTGTAACACGGCTCCTCGGACCGTGATACGGGGCTGAGACCCGTTACTGGCGGACTAGGAACTGCGGTAGTTTTGCACGGCACTCTGGGCCGCGAAACCGAAACCAACAGTTCATCACCCGGGTCCCTAGAACGTGATACGGGGCCAGGACCCGTGACTCGCGGGCTGGAAACCGCGGGTATTTCGCATTTTGGCACTACTGGCAAAAATGAGGCAGACCCCGTCGAATAGTGAGGCGAGATCCAGGCAGCTGGGGATATCCTTCCGGCTTCCTTGATCTTACGGCCATCTCGTACGCAGCTGGACTTGGCGCACGGGGCCGCAAATACGAACCGTAGTACGTGAAGATGTACGCGTTCACAGGGGTGCTTTTTTTATTATTATTCTTTTAACTGTCAGCTTAGGTCACTTATAACCTTATTGTCTTACTTTACATCTCAATGACTTATCAATTCAAACACATTATAATTTAGAAGTAAAAGGTTGTTGTATGTCATGTTTTTAATCCCCTTATCAGAAAGCTCAGTTTGAATAAGTGTGGAGGATTGTAGACTTGTAGATTGTAGAAGTAAAAGCCCACTGCTATGTGCTGTGTATGCTTGACAGCCTACATCCTTCACAGATGGACGCTGCTGGGATTTTATACAAATGCATAAATACTAAATGCATATTAAACATCTGTATAAAAGCAACGAAGCAATAGTGACCACATAATAAAAAAAGTTACTTACACTTGTGTGTTGATATTACTGTCAGATCCAATATTGTCTGCAGAGTTGAATTGTGTCTTGTTTGAAATGGGGCTAAACAGGCAGTGATCTACCTCATAGAATAGAACATCCCAAATGTAGTTTTGCAAGACTATAATATAAGTTCTTCAATTTACAGGATGTTTTTAAGGTACAATGACCTCATTTATGTCAAAAGGGAATTATGATTTCTCAGGTTATGACCCCTTTAATCATGTAAAATCCTGTAATATTATGATTTGTGTTTTTTGACATATGCATATATGTTTTAGATCCAGTCCTCGGCAAATCGGCTGAAGTACGCTGGACCAGTGGATTGTGCACTAAGACTTTATAAGGAACAGGGAATTCGCAGTGTCTACAAGGGAACTGTTCTTACTCTAATCAGAGGTGTGTGTGATATTTTATATACGTAGGTCATATATAGTGTGACATAATATGTTCCACTGACATATAAACTAAAATTAATTGGTGGCCTTTATGCATGCATCTTTTTTTTTCTTTTAGATGCGCCTTCAAATGGTGTATACTTTCTAACTTATGAATACCTAAAACAGTCTCTGACCCCTGAGGGAGAGAAGTGAGAGTCACTACTTTATTGTCCTAGCTATAAATAATATCAGGATTTAAAACTAATGTTCATTTCACGTCTTCCAAGTGTTCATCATCTCAGCACATCCAGAATTCTTCTTGCTGGTGGGATTGCTGGCACGTTAAACTGGCTGATTGCTCTGCCTGCAGACGTGCTTAAGTCAAACTACCAAACAGGTACAGCACACACACTTCTCAATGTGCCATTGTTTTTATGACTTAAGTCATAATTATATCTGCCGTTAAATTATATCATATGCCATTGTATTTCACTCCAAGTACCTACATCATATTTATTAACTATCCACAAGCAAACAACTTTACTAATTTACAAATATTAAAATGTAGAATTTTTAATTGGCAGATTTTTGTTTAAATGAGTAATCTGCACACACTTTCTGGTAATTAATGAGGTTCAATTGAAGTATGTTTCATGGTGACAATTTTAATGGGTTGCACTTAATAAGCATGTAGCAGTTGGAGTAGTCTGTGATTAAGACATCGCTCTGTCCTCTCTCTGTCCTGCAGCCACAGACGGGCGTTACAGGGGTTTGAGTGATGTGTTAAAAACACTGTTACGGGAGGAAGGAGCCCATGCTCTCTACAAAGGCTTGAGCGCAGTCATGTTACGAGCATTTCCTGCTAATGCGGTGAGGAAACATACTCATGCTACCAATAACTTTATATTACCAATAACTTTCATGACCCAATGTCTTTGATGTGGGAGAGTTTATCACTGTATTTAATAGTCAAGTCGACTTCAATTAAAAAAAACAAACAAAAAAACAGTCGACTTCAATTGACTTGAAAGCTTGTTCTTCAAAGCTTCATTTGACATTGAAATACTGACAATCCTAAATTGTTTACAAACATTTTCTTACAAATATGGATTTTTTTATATATATCCAATGATTCATTTTCCATTCTACATTTGATATTCAGTGGATTCTAAAGGCTAAAATGAGTGTTCATTTGTTTTGAAATGCTCTTCCTTAAAAGTGTTATTCTCTCTCTGTTTGTCCTGCTTTAAGGCTTGTTTTCTAGGCTTTGAGGTTGTGCTAAAGTGCTTAAACTACATCGCTCCAGACTGGTGATTTCACAGTTAGACAGATGAGGAATACTATACGACTGATATTTGAATAGCTTTTTGTGTGTGTGTGCATTTTTACAGTCTTTTTTTTTTTTGGTGTCATTTTAGACATTTTTAATTTGCATGAGTTCAGCAAGGGGCAGAAAGACTTGGATTTGTATTGTTTTCTCTTTTCTCATTTTTTTTTCTCAAAGAAAGCTTACAGTAACATACAGTATTAACTTTTGTATGATTACCTATGTCTCTTATATTTGTTATTTTGTGTTTATTATTTTCAACAAAACAATTATAATAATACAATTATAAAAGCAAATAGCCTATAAAAATGTATAATATGTAATTTCTTTATGTTTGAAATGTATTGGTTTTGCATTAAAACCATGTCTTTAAAATAGTTTTGAATGTATTAATGGTACTTTTATAAAAAGGTATTCAAGTCAAGTCACCTTTATTTATATAGTGTTTTTATCAATACAGATTGTGTCAAAGCACTGAACATTATCAAATAAGATTAAACATTTAATTCATTTCATTATTGAATTCTGAAACATCATTGTGCAGCTTAGTTAAGTTTAAGTTGTATTTTTGCAATCAAGTCGATGATAATTGCTGGAACTTAAGAGCATTAACTCTCATGTGCTATCATTTTCTAACTCTGTGTATAACAATAATTATAGTAATTGTAGATCAATTACAAACCACAATGTGCAAATCATAATCTTTGTATCGTACTGTATATATAGCTGGTCACCTTTACAACAGGTCACTTCCATCTCTATGTAAACTGTATAATAACAAATTTATTAAAAAATAAAAACTGTATCACTCTGATTCACACTCTGGGTGACACACTCAGCTTTGTCAAAAACCTACATATACCCCTAGTTATCGCAATAAGTGGTTGAAGACAGGGAGTATTTGTTTTTCCTTTTTTTTCATGTTTAAATTCTTAAATCAACAACTTAACTTATAACTTTTTTTTTTTTTTGCAGCATTTTTTCCCCTCAGTGTTATACCACTAATACTGTGGAAAACCACTGACCTATCAAATCTGGATAATCCAGTAAACATTAATCTGTGGCATTTTATAATTTGCCTTTTTTTTCAATTATGTATTTCACTATATTTTACCCCTACAAATAAAGAAACAACAAACATCAAGATTGTGTGAATGTCAGGATTGTGGAAAAATATTTTTTTTCTATCACAGTTGTCCATCACAGTTTTTTTAAATGGATTAAAATGTAAAAAAGCTTTAACATTTACATTGTAATAATATGTTAAAATATGTTGGCTACTGTGTGGTGAATCCAAACTATATTATCTTACCCTATACCTAAACCTCACACAAAACACTCAACATTTTCAAAAAAACAAAAAAGGCAATTCTGTGTGATTGATAAGCTTGTTTCCTTGTGGACCAAAAATGTCCCTACAAGGTCAAAATGTCCTGGTAACATTCTTGTGAGAACTGTGGAAGAAGAAGAAGAAGAGAGGAATACATCTGTATTCAAAATCAAGTTTGGTTGAAAGAGTTAATTCCGATATAGAAGAGAAGATCCAGTCATGACTAGACTTCACACTGAGCATAGTACTACTACATTGTTCTGCTAATTATAATGAAAGGGGCAATTATTTTGGAAGGATTAGAAAATTGCACTTAAAACAACTTGAATAACGGGTTGAATTGTTTTAAAAGATAATGCTTTTAAGTTTATTATTATTGATTTAGTTCTATTTCATCAATGGTGGGCAATCCACTCCAGTAGGTGGCAGCAATGCACCTATCATTTACCTGCCAACCGCGATAAAACACCAAATAAAGAAGAAGAATTAATGACGACTACAAAACGACAACTCCCATGATCGCTCGCGGTGGTACAATACTTCCGGTGACGCTGCATTTCTGCGACGTTCGGCTGACGGGACGGAAGGTGTGAGGGTTGCATTTTCTTATTATGTATGAATCCCACATTTCAATCTAACGTTGCTATTACATAAAAGTGGCGAAAACCTAACTACGTCATTATTAAATTCGATTATGTACAATTACCATGTTTACAAAAGTTTAAAACTAGAAAGCTTCTTATTGTTTGACTTCAGATTTTATGTCATGTTCGTTTTTTCGCAGTGCTTTGTGTTTTCACACATCACGTTATTTGTGTTAACAGCTGCTTTTTATTTGGACTTAAGCTCTTGCTTCTTATGCTTAACATATCTATCCCAAAAGTATTGCATGCTATATCTGCTTCATCTCAAGCAAATCTATCTCTGCCAGTAGATATTTAACATTAGATATGAAACCCCGTTTAATCTCAGTGCGGGTGAATGCTGTGGCAATGCCCTTGGAGGTGACATGGCCCTTCCCACAATGCCCACGTCTGGGCTGGAGAATGTCCAGCAGAGTGGTCATGGGAATGGTGGGCTCATACAGTTACCTTTGGACCAGTAAGTCTAATGTTTCTCCATATCCAGATTTTGAATAATGTGCACCAAGAATTACGAAAGGTGTTAATTTTTTTTATCTGATTTTACAGATTATTTTAACTCGTTGGTTGTGCACAACCGGGATGTTTTGTTAGACCTGGTTGATGAGCGCCCTCAGGACACGCCTCTTATCACCGTGTGCAATCATCAGTCCTGTATGGATGATCCACACATCTGGGGTAGGCAGAGCATCACATACCTGCATTTCAAAAATAAAATAATTACTTGAACAAAAATATACATATTTTATATAACTGAGGTGACACATTTTAGAGTAGATTTGGCGCTAGAAAATGTAAATGTGTTTAAACTGGTTTTTAATATTCTGATATCAGGAGTCCTGAAGTTCCGGCATCTGTGGAACTTTAACAGGATGAGATGGTGAGGGAAGGAAAGCAGAATCTGGAGACTCCCGTAAAAGTGTTTTGTCGCTTTAAATCATATCATTTGTTATCTGCGTGTGGTCAGGACACCTGCTGCCTCTGACATCTGTTTCACAAGAGAAGTCCACTCCAGCTTCTTCAGCAGAGGGAAATGTGTGCCTGTTGTTAGAGGTAAAATCATCTAATTGCATGTTTTATTTTCCACAGTTTTTTTATAAATGACTAAATTAAACAAAACCAAACTTAAAGCATGTTCTGTCTGCCGTTGAAGACAGGTACTTGGGCTTAAAAAGCATGCAGGATTATTGTAAGATTGTAAAAATGATATATTTTTTCATTAAGATAAGGCCTTTTTTTGGAAGATTATAATTTTGGATTTCTTCATGTTTATTGGTAAGTCCCAGTCTTCTGGTGCAGTCCCTCTTCATGAGGTGACGAGCAGAAGATCATCAGCGTAAATGAGGCATTTGACTTCTCTGCCCTCGAAGTCGGGCTGAGGCCACAGCCTTGATGGACTTCTTTGGTCGGATATTATAACTGTCCTTTATTGTGTCATAATTCCTACTCCCATTCTGTTTTTAATTCATTTTAAATTAATTTTTAAAAAGACAATTGTGCCAAACCGAATCAAAGGCTTTTTTTAAATCAATGAAGCAGCCACAAATTTTTCCTTGTTTTGTTTGATTGACATATTTTAGTACAAGTGTTTTGAGCATGGAATTATGATTTGAGGTTCTCTGTTTAGGTATAAATCCAATTTGAGACTTGTTTAAAATCTTGTTTTCTTGAATAAAGTAAATTTATCTGTCATTAACGATGGAACAGGACAGGTTAATGAGGTTACTGCTCACTTTGATGCCCCTATAATTTTTTGGGTCTTACCTCTCAATTTGTTTAAAAATTGCAGATTTTCTTTCCATATCTCAGGAAAGTGTCCTGATTTTAATAAGAGTCTGAATAATTTCAGAATAACAACTTTGAGTTTGGAGCTGCTATGTTTCAGCATCTCATTAGATATTCCATCCAAGCCACAGGATTTTTATTTGTTTAGGGATTTCATTTGGTCTATAAGTTCATTTAATGCTGTGGACTTGTCGAAGTGGTTTAGCTACTCTTTTGTGGTCCAAAAAAGAATTTTGATCAACTGCCTACTCAATCTTTTTGAGCTTTATTTTCATGTTACTTGTACTCATACTGGGCAGGACTGTTTTTACTTCAGATTAATTTGGAGGGGAAGAGGTACGGTTTAACCTTCTGAAGAAGGCAGAATTAACTTTTTATTATTAATATCAACCAAATATTGAAAACATTCGAGGAAACACTGGAATTGATAGGTATTTATTTATTTTTTTCTAAAGGGACATTTTATTGAATGCATTAAATGGTTCTGTGTTATTAGGAGATGGAGTATATCAGAAAGGAATGGATTTCCTCTTGGAAAGGCTAAATCAAGGGGAGTGGGTACACATATTTCCAGAAGGTACAGGCTACACATTTTTAACCTCGACATTTGTTTGTTGTACAAGTTAAAGGAAATCGAGTGCATTTCTCCTCCCAGGAAAAGTTAACATGACTGGAGAGTTCATGAGGATAAAATGGGGTAAGATTTGTGCTCCAGTAATAGCGAATAGTTTGTTTTACCCTGATTTGTTTGGTTGTTAATTAGTTGAATCCCTCTATTCCTTGACAGGAATTGGGCGTTTGATTGCAGAGTGCTCTCTTCACCCAATCATTTTACCCATGTGGCATGTAGGTAAGTTGTGCGTGCACACGTTCAAATAACAAAAGCTCTTGCTGTGGCACATGACTATGAATTCATATTTGAGCATGTTTATGTACCATATTGTTTCAGGTATGAATGATGTTTTACCAAATCAAACACCATACCTCCCTCGAGCAGGCGAGGTAAATACATATTTTGCTTGTATGATGTGTAATACCTGACGTTTTTTCAGTGTTACACCTACTGTTTTGACTTTGTTTTTTAGTGTACTTTTCTTTCTTTTTTGCAGCGAATAACCGTTGTAGTTGGAAAGCCGTTCACTGTCAGGCATGTGGTAAATGCACTGAGAACTGAAAACACAAGTCCTGTAGGTGGTAGTGTTTAAACAACAATAATAATATTAATAGTAGCTGTAGTCTTACAGTCAAGTACAACATTATTTTTCTCTACAGATGGAAATGCGGAAAACACTGACAGACTTTATTCAAGAGGAGTTTCGCAGCTTGAAAGGCCAGGCGGAGGCGCTTCATCACAGGATAAAGAAACACTCATGACCGATGAAGGGATGAATTACTGGATTAAGGGCTATACACAACATTACCCATTAGCTAACCCGGGCCTTACAACTCGACACTTGAGGAGAAACAGTCATACAGATGACAACACCCAAAGAGGCATTTGATGTAAAATGATATCCTTGGGTGTTTGTTTATTTATGTATGGAAAGTGAGACATGGGCTAAGAAGAACAGAGATCTTTTGTTCTTGAGCAATGCGCAGGACCTCAGGAGACATGTTGTGTGCATATCAGTTACTGGAAATGCCTTGTGGACTGTGGAGGGAAAATATGTTGCGTTCTTCCACAGTGTTTTTTTTTTTTTTTTAATTTTCATTTGAATTGTACAGAATACTGCACCCAACAAAAAATCCTTTAGCGTTTAGAATGATGAAAAAACTCTTTTACATCCTAGTGTGTCAATGATTCTTTTTTCTCTCTCTTTTTTTGTATGTAATTTCTTTTTCTGTACGTAGCTGGATCAGTGATTTTTGTGACAACAAAGTCAAATTCTTGATTTAAATTGGGACCGTTGAAGCATTTGGTACATTTTTAAATTACAGATTAAGGCATTTTAAATGTATAATACTAGATGTTATAGTTTTTATATTTGATGCAGTATTTGGCTGTAAATAAACTGAAGATACTAAATAATTAAGACAGCTACTGTAAATACAGAATTATTGGCCTTTGTCCCTATTGCGGAATATAATTCTATATTATACTGTAATTTTTCTCGTTTGCCATGTCAGTTGATGAAAATGAATATTTTAAAATCTGCTGTATTGTTATTTGTTATATGATGGAAAGAAAGTTGAACATGTTTATGAAATACATTTTCGGGGTAGATAGATATTTGAACTATTGTTTAAAATAAAAATTCTTTAAAACAGTGGTTTTCAACCTGTGGGCCTGTATTGCAGGGGGGCCGCCAATTATTATTAATAGAAATTGTAATATAATTTAAAAAAAAGGTCTAGTTTGCTGATCCGTTATGTATATTTTCTGTTTATTCAATACATTACCAGTTTATTCAATAAAGACAATAAACATCCTTGCTTCTGAGTACTTATTTAACCCGACGCAAAAAGCGGGATTGTTTAAATTCTTTTGCAGTGGGC
>JAUMHR010000084.1:467299-477537 GCA_032361145.1 Enteromius fasciolatus
TGGGGATGAATGAGGAGCAAATGAGGAGTGGGCTGGCCTGGACTCCGAGCTTCTGCGTGATGATTGGAGGGTCTGTGAAAGATTGCATCTCCTTTTGACTGACAGCGATTTTGTACTATAGGAATCGCTGAAGCTGGAAAATCGCGCTCAGACCCATCGCGGATTTCTCAAGTTCAGTCGAAATAAAAACTGCTGCAACCTATTTCTTAAATTTGCTTGGCAAAATTGCTTGATTTTCATCATACATTTCTCACAAATATACACAATTTATGATGTAGGCCGAAAATGAGCTTCCCCTGTTTGACAGACCAGTAGCCGCCACTGATTTAAAGTAATGTATTCATCTGGATTTAGCCACGTTTCTGACAAACAGAGCAAATCTAGGTTCAGATCAAATCATTTACAAAAAGTAATTTAGTAGAAAGAGACCTGATATTCAGTTATCCAAGCTTAATTTTCTCTGTATTATAAATAACTTTTATTTTTTGAATATCAATTAAATTGTTACTCTTAATTTGTTTGACTGTGGTGACGTGAGCCGGCTAGCAGATGGTCGGTTTAGCCAGTCTGTCTGCATCCTGACCTGGGCCCTAGTCAGTCAAGTATGAGATCTAAGACTAGGTGCCATATTTCTAGAGAGAAGAACCGTGGCACCCCAGGAGGGATGAAGACCATCTCTTTTCAACAGGTCTGCCCCCAAAACTTGTCTATTTGTGTATGAAACCTATGTTATTCTGCGGGCACCATTTAGACATCCAGCCATTGAGACCCAGCAGTCTGCTGTGTATCTCATCACCCCGGTAAGCAGAGAGGGGACCAGAGCATATTACAGTGTATTACTGTAATAATTATTGTATTGCAGCGTACTTGCAAGTTCACACACATCTTTAACATTATTTTTAGTGATCTCCGAAGTGGAACATCATTAGTTCCGACGTGAATAACAGTCTGCAATAAAGAGCAGTTGTTTTTAAACTTGCTCCTGAGGACCCACACCTTTGCACATTTTGCAGGTCTCCCTAATTTACACACCAGACTCAGATCATCAGCTCGTTAGGAAAGAGCTCCATGAACTCAAATGAGTGTGTCAGATAAGGGAGACATGCAATATGTGAAGAGCAGTGGGTCCAGAGGAACAGGATTGAAAACCACTGGTGTAGAGGAAACATTTGTGACAATGAGGTGGAGCAGCCACAAGGTGGGGCCCTTTGATCGCCAATGAAATAAAGAAGACGTCAGTAGTTATGACCAAACATAGAAATGCAAATGCTAACCCTATACATATAATATTCAGTCTGTAAACTTTCCATCTCAGGAGTGGGATAAATGTATGGCTAATTTCCCATAGCCATAATTGATCTCTGTGAGCTTATAATAAATATTACTCAGCATCCTCTAGTCTATGTCACAGGAGGTTTGATACAAACTCTCCGCATTTTCTCTGTTCCTCTTCTGATTCAGATTCTAGTCACCAAAAATGAAACCTCTGTCATTATTTACTCCCCCTCAAGTGTACGAGTTACTTCCTTCTATTGAACACAGAATATATTTCAAAGAATATGAAAACAAATTGAGCGTGAGTAAATGATGACAGAACTTTAATTTGTGGCTGAACTATACCAAAATTTGCTTTGTTTGTAAGAGTCTACCTTTTCAGCTTCTGTATCTTTTATGTCTCTTAACCTCCCCACCCTGTTTTTTCTTCCAGTTTTAACTGGGATTTAAAAAGCAAACACCGAAGCAGTATCTGCTGCCAATCTGTGTCACACTGACCAATTCTGATGAAGGAGAAATTGTTTGAATCTTCTCAGGAATGGCAGTGGTGTAGCTACTGCTGTGTGTCGCCGGGTTGTCACCCATTTGCCCTGCTGCCAGAGCCCAAGCCCTTGTGTGTCACTATGCTATTTGTGTCTTATACAATAGCCATCTGCTTTACTTTCTCACTTTCCTCGACTAGCTTAGGCTGCACTGAAAGAAGAGCTCTCTGATAAGATTAGCATGAGGGGGCCTGAATAAAGCAAAAAGATACTCTCAATAAGGCATATGTTTGTTTTTTTCTTTTTGCTACTCAGTTAGTAAAAAAAGTTGCTATAGTCATAGATTTAAAGTTCACGTCTTACAAAACATAGTGAAGACGGAGGCAGCTCATTCAAAACAAGGCAGATTTAGCTACATAATCGATGTAATACAGCCTCAAATTAGAAATGTGACTGCATACCCGTTGCTAGTGCCAGACAAAAAACTGACGACAGATGTGGTAGAACGCAAGCAACGAGTGGACTGGACAGAAACTATAGTCAAAAATGCTTGAGTTTGCACACTCCTTATCAGAAAAGGTTTAATAATGTTTTTTCTTTTGTTGTTATGGGCTGGTCTAAAGTTTTATTGCATCGCACGATAGTGTCTGTGTACTTTGTGTAAAACAGTAAACTGACGATTTATATGCAATATAATTATGTGTAATAGTAACAGTTATATGCATTGTTGTGATTAACAGGACTAGAGACTAGTTGTAGCTGGAATTATAACGTACCTGTAAAAACTGGTACCTGCTGAAACTGAAATCTATACATCTTCATTATGACTAGATAGACACGGTGGGTTTGTCTATATTATACATACGTTAGATGTAATTGACCTCATAGTAACAGTCCTGTCAGATCGTCCATCCTTAGAGTGAGGGTACTGTAACAGCCCCATGTTTGTTTATGTTCTATGTATGCTTGTTCTCCCCATGTGCTTTCCCTGTGACCCAGTTTTCTGTTAATTATGTATTATGTTCAGGTGTGTCTCCTCATTTACGTTGATTGTCTTCCCCATTTAAGCCAGCCCTGTGTGTCAGTCTATGTCGATCGTTGTTGTTTCAAAGACGTGTTTGTTTTGCTCTTTTCATGTTAAAGCTTTGGAATTTAAGTAAAGATGTTTTTGTTTGAATCGAACTACGTTACTCTCCGTGTCTTCCCTGAACCGACACGTTACAGGTACAGCTTGGCTGATCTGGTTTCAGCTGTTAAAGTTAGCCTTTTCGATATGTTTCCTTGTTGTTGTTGTTTGCTCATCAATGTCAAGGACGGTGGGCGGTGCTTGGGTGACGACTGAAGGCAGTGACTGATTAGGTGTGACATCACGTTTTTCAGCTACTTAGTGCAGGCTGTGTGCAATTTACTGTTTTGATACTTTTATGGTAGTTTCATAGCCCCTAGAGCCCACTTGTCATGCTAAAAGCCAGAAAATTTCAGATTTGACAATAAGAGGTAAGAAAAATTTACATATCATCTTCCTTTCAAATGTTTCCACCCCTGTTTTTTCCTTCTTGAGCACCACTTAATGTTTCCACCTTTTGTAATATGTTATGTATGAGTCCCTCAGTTTAAAAAATGGATCTCAAAATCATACTGTCATAGCTGGAAAGGGTTCGAGTTATGCAGAAGGTGCTGCGAAACTAAAGAATGTGCAGGAGCTGGAGGATCTGAAGAACAGCAGGCAGTTTAGCTGTCCAGGACCAACAAAGGATTCATGAACAACTATAACAAAATACAAAATCATCCATTAACAACACAGATTATTACTATTTAATAATTTGTAAACTGGGTGTGTAAACTTTTGAGCGGGATCATTTTTTATTAATTCAATTATTATAGTCTGGAAAATATATAAGCAACTGTTAAGGGAAATAGCTTATTTAGGACAGTACTAAAAAATAACATGTAATTTTTATTATCCCTCTAACATAAAATTATTAATCTATTTGCATATTCAGCAAGGGGTATGTGTTCCTATAAGCACCACCGAAAGTCGTTCTATGTGTTTCAATGCATGGCTTAATAAAACAAAACAAAATTCTCAAATGCTTTATTTTATTTTCACAGACAATGAGACAATAGCATTTTGTTAAATTTGACAGATAGGCTGGGTGTACTGTAAACTCAGATTTTGCTAACATATTATATATATGAATTATGAGAATGTCTTTGGAATAGTTATTTCTATAAAACAGTATGCAGTATAATGAAAATGACATTTAGATTTCAAGTCTGGTCAGTGTGGTGTGATTTTGTTACATGATGGAACCACGACTAATTTCCTAAATATTTTTAATAGATGTTGACAAATTAAACCCAAACCCCCAGTTTCACAGACAAGGCTTAAGCTAGTCCCAGACTAAATTGCATGTTTAAGCTGTCTCAGATGAAAATATCTTGCTCTGACGTATCTTAAAACATGTCAGTGTCATTGTTCTGTGTTCAGATGCACACCTGCAATATTTTCATATAAGGCATTTTTGTAAACATTGCTTAAATATCTTAATTTAACTAATGCCTAGTCCTGGCTTAAGATAAGCCCCGTTTGTGAAACCGGGCCAAAGTCTTAAATCCGCACAAAATGGGCTTGACTTCAATGATCACACGTAAAAAATAATTGAATCTTCTAAAAACATTGTGATAAGAGTGATAAGCACAATAATGAGATGATGATCTGTTGATCTTTCTCAGCTTGAATATTTACTCTGTACAGACAATCCAGGGAGGAACACCAGGAAAACAATTCTTCATTATTTATTCCACCCCTTTCATGAACTCTAAGAACTCTGCAATAGAAGGATAGTGTAAATGATGAAAAAGGGACACATTGGGATACATTTGCATTTTCAAACTGGTTCATTGTTTTTTTCTGTTAATACCAATTGCATGTAATGCGATGCATGCTTACCATCATAATCAATTTTCCCATCATTGTTTTTGTCTCCATCCCTCATTAGCTCCTCAATATCATCTTCAGTTATGATTTCACCTGTAGCTTCCAGCATCAGCTTCAGTTCATCAAGATCAATGTAACCATCTGCATTCCTGGCCAAAAACAATAAAATCCCATCAGAAACCCCTAAACCCACTACAGGTCAGTTCTCTTAGTTCAGTTTACAGAACAAAACTTACTTATCAAACATACGAAAGAGTTCTGCCAGTTCTTCCTCTGACTTTCCTTTGCTATCATCTTTCATGCACCTCACCATCATGACCAAAAACTCCTCAAAATCCACCGTACCACTGCCTGCACAAGTATACCAGCAACCATTATTATCTTTTATCAAAGGTAAAGCACTGACATTTCATGTTAACAGACTTGAGTTCTACATTTGAAGTCTTTTGTTGGTAACACAATTTTAAGGTGTCATAATACAGATTAATACGCCTTTAACATCTGAAGAACCTTTCTTTGTGGCGAAAGATTGTAAAGATTAAAAAAAAGTAAGAAAGAGATGGATCTTAAAGGAATAGTTCACCCAATAATGAAAATTCTGTCTGTACTATTGACTAAGTCAATGGTGACCCAAAACAGCCTGGTTACAAACTTCCTTCAAAATATCTTACTTTGTGTTTGGCAGAACAAAGAAATTCATACAGATTTGTATATACTCCAGGGTGAGTAAATGATGACAGAATTTTCATTTTTAGATGAACTACCAAAAAATGCATTGCTGTTGTAATGGAGGCCAGCAAGTAGGTGCTGTACAGGTAAACCTCACACCCTTGATCTCAAAAAAAGAGGTGCTCTAGCGACTGATGCTAGAGGTCATGGCCTTTAGCCTCCTTGTTAGAGCGCCTGCCTCCAATGCCGGAGACCTGGACATAGGGGGGGTTACACTGTGAAGAACCTTATAAGTACCTCTATTTATTGTGAACAAAAAATAAAACATACGAGGTAGTATACAGATTATTTTATACTAAGTTTGAATCTACACAAGGTTAAGTAAATGATTTTAGCGCTCTGGAATGTTACTAATTCTAGACTTACCATCCTCATCCACCTCATCAATCATCTCCTGGAGTTCCTCCGGTGTGGGGTTCTGGCCCAGCATTCTCATCACCTTTCCCAGCTCCTTAGTGCTGATGCACCCATCCTCTGCATCCTGAACGAAAATATCAAATGCTGCACGGAACTCTACAAAACACCAACACAGAACTTTAGTTTACAGGACAGTTTTTCTCGCAGGAACCACTAGGTGACTCTGGAGCAGGTGTATATTTGCAGCAATAGCCAACAATACTTCTCAAAATGATATTAAATTATTTAAAAATCAGTAGGAAATCAAGTAAAGTTTGGGTGTCATTAAGATAATTTGTAAATTTCCTGTAATAAAGAAACCAAACATCAGATTCCAGATTTTCAAATAGTTCTATGTCAGCCAAATATTGTCCTAAATCATACATCACTGGTAATCTTTCAGTTGTCATTCCGCTTTCATTCAGATAATGTATAAATCTAAATAATTATAAAAAAGACCCTTATGAGTGGTCCAGGGTCAGATATTGATAGTATGAGACAGTTTAGTACATCATTATTGCACATTTACAGTCTATAGTATTAGGTGTTAAATTCAGGCAGTTTTTTAAATGGGTAGTCCTGCAATGTTACAAGTGCTTCAGATTCAGAAACATACAGTACTGTGAAAAAAAGGCATTATATGTAAAATAAACTACAAATGGAGAGGGTTTTGAACAAATGATATAAAATCTGTCCAAGCTGGGCCATCCCACCAAATTCACCTAAAAAAAAGCAGAGCTTGAGACGCTACAGAAATCCAAAATAAGCCCAGGTGTTTATGATAGGATCTACAGGCAGCTCTTAACAACAAATGTAAACAAGTTAACCATTACAAATAGGCTGCACAAAAATAATTTACTATCCAAAATACAATGTGCAAAGATGAGTCGATGTAGAGTTAATATCTTGTTTGGTAAAAACCACTCTGCATTTGAGAAAAAGAACCTTATACCAGCTCTGAAGCATCACCAGATTTTATTATTTCTAGGTATTTTGCTGCCTTTAAGACAGGAAAACAATCTATTATAATGTAAATTATGACCATTATTAACAACTCCACATTATATCAAAGAGAGCTGGGAACAACACGAGGCAAAAAAGTTGAAGTTAAAGCGCTAAGTGAAGAAGGAATGATTTGGAATAGAATGGCCAAAGTAAAATCCAGCTCTCAAATCCCATTGAAATAGTGTGCTGGGACTTAAAGCAGCTATTGCTAATTTTCATTGTCTTTTTACATTGTGGTCAGTTGATCTGTACATGTATGTAGGAAATACATGCAATCTAGAGGCATTGTAGAATAGATAATATAATATTCATGGCCATTCTGAAACCAAATGCTGCTTATTACTGCATATACCATACCATTCTTCTGCTCATCGGTGAGCTGCTCTACCTGTTGAAGACATTCATGAGTCAATAGACATAAACACATATATACTCTACACACATTATGCACCCACACGTATAATACAGTCATTTTAGTCAGTGGAAGGATTTTCATTTATATGAAATGGGTTTTACCATCATTATGACCATGTCACTTAACCCTTGCAACCAAATATGACATTTGTGATATTTTAGTTAGCTGCATTTTTAATAATAGCATTTTTAATAATCAAAATAACCCAACTGCACTTCATTGAGATGAATGGGAATGCACAATGAAAAAAACATCTTAATCTGTTTTTGCAAATGAACTCTGCATATATATATATATATGCAGCTTGATTAAAATAAGATACACAAATATGGTAATATTATATGCATTTATAAATGAAAATATTAATACAAATGTAAAACACATGTATTACACTTGCATTAGCAACATGTTTGCTTTAGTCCAAACCAACATTTTACCCAAAAGCACAGACTGAGGTTAGATCTGAGTAATGCGGATAATGGTACTCTGGAGTTAAAAATAACAAACCGAAGATAAAGGACATGATTTGAGGTGGCATAACAATGGATGGGTAATCCGGCAAAGCTAACTCATGAGACAGCTGTAAGCAGCTGTTAAGTAAGTTACTGTCTATAGTCGCATGTCGGATCCAACAGAAATCACCAGACTAGTGTGATACATAAACATGTGTCAGGATGTTCCTCCCAGACTCACAGTCTCATGTATCTCAGAGAGATCAGTCGATGAACAGACATGCACACACAGACACACACACACACACACTCAATCAATGCTGGAATCTGACTTGTAGTGTTTTATCTTAAGCGCCTGCTTTTCCAGCATGCAGACATACATGCATGGCTGAGCACAGTATGCCAAAATTAGCCATGGGAGGAAGGCGGCGCTCCATGTGTAGTCATGAATGACAGCATCTCTGCTCTCGAGAGTAGCTCCTATCTGACTGTGATAATACTCAAGAGTCAAGGTATTTTCAGTTGTCTTTTTTTAACTTTTATGGCATAAAGTTGGCCAGTAGAGTGATTTACTATCCTTTATGACTAACATTTGCACACATTGTAATTACATTCTAAGTGTGAGTTGCCGCAGCAGAGAAAATAATGTCTAACCCCAAGGGGGGCCATTAAGAAAAATCTGCCTTTACTTTAAAATTGTTACATATTTAGATAGAAATTTGGCATACACAGTGATTAACCAATGTGTTATAAAGAGAAGTAATGAAACATTTGCTAATTTAGTTATTATTATATGATAAGTGTTGTTAATATAAAATATTCAATTAACTACTCTATATAAAATTAAAATTTTACTTGAGAAATTGAAAAAACTTTTTAATTGAAAAACTGCTAAAAGACAAAGTAGACTTCTAGTAAAAGAAATAGAATTATATCAGATAAATTTGTTATATGACTTACAATCAAGCAGTTCATTCAATTACTTTTTTAAATGAGTGAATTAGAGTAAATACGTTACAATTACTGAATAATAAGCGCAGGAAGTACAATAAAAAAAATATATATATATAATAACACCAACAACACTCCATTCTATGCCAGTTCTGGGAGGGGTGTCTAACCTCAAGGCACTAATTTGATCTTTTTACTTAAAAAAAAAAAAAACTATGACAAAAACAAAACAACAACAAAAAAACAAAGAAAAAAAAACATAAATACCACCTAATTTCTCAAAAGCACAACCCTGAATAGGTAAATATTACAATATTATAATACTGTAGTTGCAACTATTTAGAAAAGCTTTTTTGTTGGCAAACTTTGTTTTGAAGGCACAAAAAAGAAAGTGCTATATGGAAAATAGACTCACCGCTGCTTTATAAATATCGTTCATTGTATTTCACCGGTGAGGAGATCAGGAGGACTGTTGCCAGTGGTGGAGAGCAGAAAGCACAGTGATAAAAGAGCTTTATGAAGCAGGACATACTGTTCCCTCCTGCCCCTTTGAGTATGGGACGTCCATCACAGCCACTCCAGCCTGATAAAACAACTATGTTAGGGTTCACTCAAACATGTGAAGGCAAACTATCAGCAAATTAATCTAATTTTGTGTCTGCGCAAAGACATTTACTTGAATACATTTTAATAAACATGTAAAATAAAATAACATAAAAAGCAGGCTTTTCTCCACCACGTATTCAGGAGTGACACAGAGACAAAGGCATCACTGCATTATACTAAATATAGTAACTGCACCAGGTCAGCTAAATAGCTCCAGTATTAAAGACATAAGAGAAACACTGGCAAACTCTCAAACATGGCCCTAGCAAATGATAAATAAATAAAAACTATTTTGAGCCTTTTTTTACATTTTAAATTAGCTCATTTTATGCATAACATTTCTCCGTTTAAACACATGTTATCTTGTTATGGCTCATTTGATTTGAAATTATTTTAGTTTTCATTTTATTTAAATAATAATAATAAAAAAACAACAACCCAACATTCAAATTGTAGTACAAATTACAAAATCATGACTACAGATTACTCATTAAAGTTTATGAGAAAACAAAACCAAGGTCCAGGAGTGACACAGAGACAAAGGCATCATTGCACTCGGTTAAACTGAAGTCCTGACTCTGTGGTCATTAAAAATACCATGAAACTCATCTTAAAGAGTAGGGTATAAACCCAGTGTCCTGGCCAAATTCCCTCTGGCCCTTATCTATCATGGCCTCCAAATAATCCACATGCACTTGATTGGCTCTATCTCCCTCTCATCTCCACCTGTAGCTGGTGTATGGTGAGCGCACTGGTGCCATTTTCCTGTGGCTGCTACTGCATCATCCAGGTGGGTCCTGCACACTGGTAGTGGTTGAGAAGAGACATGATTGTAAAGCACCAATACACAATAAAAAAGCGCTATATATTCAGCCTGATTTGTGTGCTGCACATTCTAACAAACGTGCCTCACATACACTATATTACCAAAAGTATTCGCTCACCTGCCTTTACTCATTCTATGAACTGAAGTGCCATCCCATTCC
>JAUMHR010000084.1:477637-498387 GCA_032361145.1 Enteromius fasciolatus
GATAATGTTCAGTGCTTTGCTACAATCTGTATTGTTAAAAGCGCTATATAAATAAAAGTGACTTGACTTGACTTGAGCCAGGGTGACATCGAGGGTCCGGAGGGCCACGACAGAGCTGCAGACTCAGGTGACCGAGGCAGAAGTGGGGATCCTGAGGACCACTGTGGAACCGGAGCGACCAAGGACGATGGTGGAGCCGGAGAGAAGGAGGAGTCTGACAGAGCTGTCAGGACGGCGGGATGAGGCACAGCCGGAGGAATCCAGAGGTGGCGAATGATCGACTCCTGACCAAGGCGGAGCCTGAGGAATGAGGGAGCCCAGTGGAGCTGGTTGGATGACAGGCCACGGTGGAGACGAGGGAGCTATGAGGCAAGGTGGAGCTGATGGGTTGGAGGACCGAGGTGGAGTCCAGGCCTCGATGGTTGGAGGCGGAGACAGGGGATCTTTGCGCCAGAGTGGAGCTGGAGACTGGCTGTCCTGAGGCGAAGCAACACACCCCCATGGCACTGTTTGAAGGTGAGCCGAGAGATTGACAGGAACCAGTGAAGCTGGAATGAGAACACTGAATGGCGTGAGAGGAAGTGGGAGAGGGAGGCTGGGAGGGAACACAGGAATACAATAGCTGTACGGAAACAGTAGAGATTCTTTGGAACTGGGTACAATAACCTCTCCACACCAGTCTATCAGACCTTACTCGAATATATTAACAAGTTCCTTATAATATTGTCCATGACTCAAATCAAGCTCACCCTCAGCGGTGAAAATGTGGACGGGGCTCCCCTCAAAGCCCTCAATGTCCACTAAAATTCCCTCAGTGACGGACGCTGTTGCCGGCTCACACACCTGGTCAGATGTAACACTCGGCTCTGGCTCGAGTGTTACATCTGACGGCGGCATTTTGAGCGGCGTCTCGCGCTCAGCGGCTGTCTTGCACAGGAGCGGGGCATGACGTACACCCATGTAAGAGTCGAGCCACGGGCTCGGTTTGATGCTCACGGCGCGGTGAGTCCTCCGACCGTTACAACTGTAACAACTGGGATTGTCTTCGGGCAAACTGTAGAGCAGATCTAGGTCCAAACCCAACAAAAAACAATCCTCAACTGTTTCCTCATCTGCTTTCACGCAGTGGCTGAAAGCAATGAATTCTTCTACGTAATCCTCGATGACGTGTCCACGCTGAAACAGCGAATTCAGAAAGGATACAGGAACCAGATTACAATCCTGCCAGTGAGGCGAAGAGAAGTCTCTGTACTCTGGAGAATCAAAGCAGCCACTGAACCCTATGTGAAACACCATGACAACAAATGAGTGGGCGGTGACTTGAGTACTGAATGAGAGTCCATTAATGAAAACAGACACAAACTCAGACACTGTTCGCTGGGCGCTGGAGTGCCATCCAGTGGCCTGAGCTGGCCCATCCAGCTAATCATGACAGTAACAGACACAGTCTGTAACAGTAGCTGCCTGTTACAGCTACATAATTACAAACTGTTATTACAGGCTGTTTCATAACTTAGTTACATGATAAGTACATTTTATTTCATGTAAGTACAATGGCTGCAAAGTGTCTAATTAGTTAATTACTCTGTATTATGGCACCTTAAAATAAAGTGTTACCGGTTTAGGTTTAGAAGCAGGTTCAGGGATAGTACTAGTAACAATTTTAAAAGTTAAACATTACACAGCATTGAAAAACTATTCAAAGACAGCTGTTCTTAAAGCATTTTTTAAATGAAACTTGCAGGGACATAAACACAGTTCTGTTGCCAGGACAGAGTCTATTTTCTGGCGATCTTGGACTCAGACAAAAGGAGGGCATGGGGGTGGGTGGCTGTAGACTGTGATGCGCTGGACTGGAAGAGTCAAGCCCCCGGCTGGAGGTGCTCAGGCTGGAGGTAATAATGTGGCTGCAGTCTCATTATAGGTCCAGTGGAGCATTTTAAATGTAAGCCAAAGCTGCGGCTAGAGCGCATGCTCTGTGAGTACAATTGCAGAGCACAGCGACTGTGTGGAGAGATAAAAGTGCCTTGAGCTACTCTTCCTGTAATCCCTCATTCAAACAGGCTGATGGAGCCATAGCATGAGACCACACACATACTGACACTTAGACTATATGACCTGTTCATGGCACTAGACTCATTGTAAAAGCACTTTGTTGCTATAGAAGAACTATGTAAAATGTATCCACTGTATTTTTCTCGTAAAAGCAAGTACAGCCATTTGTTCATTCTGTATTGGTCTGGGTTTTGGTCTCATTCGCTGAGCTATTTTTAGCTGCACAAAACAGCTCGTTTTGCTGCTTGATATTGGCAAATTTGTGTCTTTATCATAATATTTTAATGTATTATCTCAATTATGAACACACTGGTTTGTAGTGCAAAGTTGTACCATTGACTGCAGCCACTTTTATAGCATTTAAATGTATTTTTTTAATGATGCCCTACACTATTGTTGCCAGGTTTTGCTAGAGAAATAAATGACTTATCCTTAGACCAAAATAAGCAACCTGGTCTGGAAAAAAAGGCCCATGGGAGCATACTCACATCACTGCATAAGGCATCCCTACACAATTTGAAAGAGAGTGTGTTCAAGTTTTCTGTGTAAGCATATGTGTAGCAAAATTAAATTTGCAATGCAATATTCAAAATGACAATACAATATTAAAAATGGCAATGTATTTCTTATTTAAATTTATAATTCCATTACCCCACATGTGCAGTACAAGTTTGGTGCAGAAGGAAAGTGAAATAATATTATTTACATTTGGCAACAGTAATCTTAATATGTAAACTGCATATTAATTTTAATGCTGTGCAAGTTGCAAAATTAAAATTAAAATGTATAACCCAAATTGATCTGATATGTGTAACATGCCCAAGCAGAAATAGTAGCAAAATTATCATTTAAATGTTATTTGTCGCATTGCATTTAAACTAACAGTTAGGACATTAAGATTTAATTTTCACCATGACGGTGTGGAATATTTGTAGCAAAATTCAATGCGTCTATGAAAATGCGTTCCGACCATGCTCTCTCAGTGGTCCCATTGTGTGTCACATGTCTAGTTGTCATGTTGTGTTTTGCCATGTGCTCTGTGTTTTGTTCTGTGACCTAGTTTTGTTAATTAGTGATTCTGTTCAGGTGTTTCTAGGTAATGTACGTTGATTGTCTTCCCTACTTAAGTTGATCTCTGTGTCCCAGTGTTTGTCCGTTATTGTCTATGTATACTGCATGTTAAACTGCTCTTCCTTGTTCTATGTGTACATTAAATCATGTTAAACTGCTCCAACGTTAAACTGCTCCAACGAGTGTTACATCTGACCAGGTGTGTGAGCCGGCAACAGCGTCCGTTACTGAAGGGATTTGAGTCATGGACAATATTATAAGACGGAACGCCGCACAAGTGACCAACACAAACAAAATGGCCGACATCCCTGAGCCCGCGCCTCTGTCTTTCACCACCACAGACGTCTTCCAAGTGTTCCCAAGCATCATGGTTGGTGATCCTAAGGACTACCAGGCTGCTCCTAGGTATGGCGGATTTATATCTTGTTTAACGGACCCTCCGTTGATGTCTGTAAGGGCTGCTGGTGTGCTCAGGATTCCTGCACAGGCCAATTATAGAGACTGTTCCCCTATCCACTGTGCTTCCTGTAGTGGCAGTTGCCATTCTGAGTGTGTGGGCCGCGCACTGCTCACCTGAACCTGCTCATGACTCAGCCACAGAGGCCTTTAAGCTCTTGCCTTGCTCTGAATTGGCCATGGAGGCCATTATTGAACTGTTGCCTAGCCTCGAACCGGACTTTCAGGCCTTTGAACATTCATCTCGCCCTGAATCGGCCTCGGAGGCCGTCATTGAACTTTTACTTTGCTCAGACCCGGCCAAGAAGTCCATTGAACGGTGGGCTTCTCCGCCATCTGACCCGCCCTGGAGGGCTTCTCTTGATAATAATTCATATGATTTTACATGTGGCCTGAGAAGATGATGTCTATTATTTTGGTTTGTGAGATTGAGAATTGCGCTGCACATGTATACAAACATTCTGGAGAACAAAGATTTAACGCTGCCCGTGATTTTTATGAAAAAAAAAGGTAGACGCAAGTAGACTAATTCACACACGCAACTGTCACCTCTCTTTCGCTTGATCTAAGCAAATGTAATCTTACCACTCTTTCATCTCTTTCTTATCTGAAGCTGGCACAATGCTGAGGTAACGAGCTCGTAGCTTCGCATTAGGTGTTTCATGTCGTGGATTAAACTCGCTCAATGTACAGCTAGCTGTCCATTATTACTTATCCATTTGGTCAAAATGGCTGTCCCTGATCTTTCTGCTCGCCCTGTTAGGTGTTTATGAACTGTCTGTCAGTGTAAATTCTGATTTAGTCAATGACTCTGTGATTTATATGAACTGTTTTTTGAAACAGTTTGTCCTAATGAATCGAATTATGGACTGTTTGTCTTTACAGCTTCAGTTAAATGCATCTAGGTTTGAACCATTTGTCTGTCCAGTAACTCAACAATGTCCGATAGAGGGCAGTTGTGGCCTAATAGACTTGTCGGACTTTATCACTGCTTTTAAACACTGAACATTATCAAATAGAAGAACAGAGTAATGGTAATGTATAATGACGAGAATTAAACTTTATTTATCAAATGCACTGGAAATCAGGTGTCCCCAACTAAGCAAGCCAGAGGCGACAGCGACAAGGAACCAAAACCCCATCCATGAGAGAAAGAGGAAAAAAAACTTTGGAAGTACCAGGCTTAGTTGGGTCCAGTTCTCCTCTGGCCGGACGCCCAGCACCTAATTTCTTGTTCAATTTTAAAATTAAAATGTAAAAATTTAAAATGTAAAATTTAGAAGCAGTAACACAACGATTTTATGCTTTATGCATAAAGACAGATTGCAAACTACCATGCCACATCACATTGCACCATTGATTCCAAATGCCACTGCTTTCTTCAGTTTGTACGTTAAAATATTTTTTATCAGATTAAAGCTATAGTGGTTTAGTTAATAATTTATAATAAGTTCATAATTTATAATTTAATAAATTAATAGACTGTAGAATCCTTTAAAATGTTATTTTTTTCTCATATTTTTCCCAGTACATCCCATAATGTATGTTAGGGTAATTGCCATCTCCTTGTCTGATGAGTAAGAAGTGCAACCAGCTCTCTAAAATGTGGTTTGTTTACACTATACTTTAAACAGCAAGATGCTGTTGCTGCTTACTATAGCCATATGTTTACAGAATAACGAGAGATTCTTATCCAAATATTCAAATAAGCATTAAAATGAAGCTCTAGATCTAAAATTAGATTTACCTTCACAGGCTGTGTCGACACAGCCTTGACTGTTTATTTATTTTTTATTTTTCTGAGAAGCCAGAGGAGAGAATGCAGCCCGATGCACCTCAAGCGCAATGATTAGTGCATTGACTGAAACAACTGATAGACATTTGGCAGAATTCCAGTCCTATGATATAGAAGAATCCCTAATTAAGTGTCACGTGATGCTGGAAAGTGCCGCTGGCCTCTCTGTGGGCGCAGATTCCACTCATCAGCCTAATTCAAATGCGAGGCACGCTTGTGGCAGTTTTATGAAAAGATCTGGGGTGACAGCAACATGCACAAAGAGGGAAGGATCATTTTCTCTTTAGATTTAGGATGCTTCCCTTGTGTTTTTACTCCTCAAATCAGAGCGCTATCATAATACACGCAAGACATTTATAACCAATCAGAATTATCTATCAGCAGACATCCCCTCCCCCCACTTCCATTTGCATTCAGCATTTTGTTGTATTACACTGCAATCATGAACCAATAGCACGTAAAGACACACCAATGACGCTACAGTATAGCACTCATACTGCATCTCTGAGAGACATGATTCACTCATTTGCACTCAAGAGGAAAACGCTTTCTTTTTGTGAATGTTTTTTGGAAGGGGGACGTGTGTGTGCCAAATTTGAGCTTACATCATCAGTACATGTAAATTTGCCTTATGTAAAAACAACAAATAAAGAAAGACTGTCCCCTGAATGAGGGCTGAGCTCAGAAACTTGTCCAAAGGTTTTAGCGCATTCTTTCCAGGGCTGGAGGACTGCACGGACGAAATCATGCATCAGTCAGTCGCCTTTGAAACAGATAAACCCTTTAAAACCATGAAGAGCATTTTCATACATTTTAGCTCGAGGCAGGTGGTTAGATTAAAAGGGTTTTGATGTGTTCGCTAAGTACTCTTTTTGTCCAAACCTATAACAAAGCTCTTGCTGTTTCGTCTGCGGACTGCAGTGTCAAATTTGTTTTGTGGAAATTATTTCAGCCTTCATTACACTTATTATGCATTTGATCACGTAGTTGTAACTAGGCAAGAGCATAGATTTTTTTTTTGCTCTGGTCTGATTCAGACCTCTGTGTAAACATACGTCAGTGGACAATCGCTGACAGCATTTGCTGCATGTCTACTTCAGTAGCGGCTGTGTGGCAAAAGTCAGTTTCCATAGTGATTGCGTGAATGCAGTAGATTAGTAGCACAGTGTAGTGAGGAGAGATTGCAGACAATGTGACGTGCTCTGTGTTACATTTTGCTCTGTGCATGATATATTTGACTGTTTTTTAGCTTCGGAACAGAAGTCTACATTTCAGTTGTTAATTGAAAGTAATTAACTGTCTAATATAATTAAACACACTATGTGTTGCGATGATAATTTGTGTCCATAAATTTCTATTACAAGGAAGGGGGAAAGTGTCGTCTTTTTTTAAAGAATGAACTGTAAAACCAGTTAAATGCTGGCTTAAACATTATGCCTTTGTGTAACTCGAGAGCAATTTTGAGGCAGAGAAAAAAAAAAAGGAAAAATTGAAACATGAAAATTTTATATCTGCTAATGAAAGGAGACAAAAAAGGGAAGGTATCAATGGGAGCAAACCCCAGCAGAAACTCTAATATAACAAGGAGGCTGAGACCATTTTGCTGTTGCCTAGCAACACTTGAACAAAATTTTTAAAAAGATTTAGATGCCCCATACTGCTTTGAGGAATGTATATTTTTATTCAGCCTACCTAAATGGTCTGCGGTGCTCACACACAACCTGGATCCTCTGCACTTGTAACCAACAATTTACTGTCAATTTTTCAAAGGTTGTCTAAGACAAGTCAGAGACACCGAACACAAACGTCCTCTCAAACAGTAATGACAAAAAAAGGATTGATTACTCTCTTGTAGCTGACAGGATTTGCATATTTCTTTAAAACAAAATCAAGTCCAAGTCGTTATGGGGATGATGGGACAAATCATTTAAAAGTATATGCCGAATTTAATTACAGTTGGATTAAAAAATGTATAGTGGTCTCTTTCTCAGATTGTTTATTACAGATGTTGTGATATTACACTACCTATGAAGATTTCTTCTGATAAAATTTGAATTAACTTTTTTTTTTCTATGTCACAAAGGTGAATTCATATTACTGAACAAAGCTTATATGTAAAACATTTTGACATGTTATTGTTATTTTTCCCTTTTTTATAATCTGAATGCCTATGACAACCTGCTGATTATCACAAATTTCTCTCTAAATAAACCTGTCTGGGAATAACATGATGTCACCAGCAAGTCAAAAGTACTCAAGTGTCCACAGCAGGTGCATAAATATGTCATGTTTTCACAGCCCATAACCAAAGGGAGATGCAGCCAGATGGAGTGCAAATGTTAAATTTCATGTAGTATCATTAGTAGGTTAGTTCACCCCTCATTGGTTCACCATCTGCTTCCAATTGAGTACTTCACTCTGAGCCAAGCTTTGAGAGAGGAGGTGAAATCTATACCACTCTGACCCAAATCCTACATTGGGTTCATTAACTTTTCATTACCCAATGTTTACAGACATTCATAATTCTATCATTCAGAAGAAATTAAAAAAAGCAAACATGATACATCCATCATACATATGAAGGGCTAAAAAGTTGAAAATGCTTTACTTACCACTTATTTGTGGACTTCCAGAAAGTCAGGACGGAGCAGTATATCAGGACATTTATGCAATCCAATTATGCATCCCATAAAAGATAGCATCCAAGACAGGTTCTTTTTTTTCTTAAGACATTCTTTCTGTGTGTCAGTTTCAGATGAGGAGTGATATTTCCTTATCACACCTAATGCTGTGTCTCTGGCTTTACCTGTTCTGCTCCTCATCTGCCATTTTTTAATATATATTATGGTTTGAAGTGGGCTGGGTTTGAAGAGGGATTTAGAATGGGCAGTGAATGCACGAGTTCATTTTAACCTCATGATAACCACAGATGTGTGCGTGCTCGCGCGCGTGTGAGTAAATCGATAAAAGGTGAATTTTAAGTCGATTTCAAGCATTTAAAACGGCGAGGGAAAAAAATAAGAAATTGCCCATTTTGTTAATATGCTGCTGCATCCCAAGAATTGTTCTCAGTTTTAGAAAAAAAATGACGTTCCAATATTCCACCGATAATATTGGACTAATTTTACACGTGCGTGATGTTAACACATTCACATGCAAGGTAAAGATTTGCGTGCCTGACCTGAAAGTGTGTGCGTGTGCGTGCGTGTGTCCGTTGGGGGGTGTTGACTTTCACATGACATTGACGCTCTGGAAATGTTGAGTAGCTGCTGATCTCAGACAGTCGTTGCTCGGTGGATCCAGCACCACTCTCCCGTGGACAGCTCCCGCAGGACCGCTTTACATGGACAGAAGGCTCATTTATGTGCCAAGTCATTCTGGAAGTTTACAACTTGGAGAGGAATCTACGGATACCTCGCTGCATGACACACAGGCATATTGCTTTTGGGAAGGAAGCCAAATTAACTGTAAGTAGATACGAGAAATAGGGAAATAATTTCATTTCATTAAATGTCTTAAGTGTGTTTGTTTGTGTGCGTGCGTCCGTGTGTTTAAATGCATGGGTATGACAATAGTAAATGCATCAAAACACTGCCGAAACATAATTGAGAAGCTGGCTGGTCGTTCGATGGAAGAAAAATAATAATAATAATAATAATAAAAAAGATTTCTATCTGTAAATTGACTGTTATTATAATTCAATTAGAGGCGGCAGCGCTCTCAGTGTTTTTTGTGTGTGTCTTTACGGGGCTAAAACAGTGGTTTCGTGTGATTCGGTGTGTTCAGGTTAACTGAAGCTGTGTCGGGTTTGATCGGGTGTTCGCGTGGTGGATCTCTTCTGTCTAAAATCAGAGACATGGCGACAAACAACACTAAAAACACCGATGGACAAGTTGTGACGGAACTCAACGAGATCACAACTAACGACAAACCCAAAGCAGAGGACGCCAAACCAGAGAAAAAGAAGAAAGACATTCCAGACAGAGAAACTTGGGGTGGGAAATTTGATTTTCTCCTGTCATGTGTGGGCTATGCCATCGGACTGGGCAACGTGTGGAGATTTCCTTATCTGTGCGGGAAAAACGGCGGAGGTAAGAGTCTAAGATGTGGTGTCTGGATGTATGTGTGCTTTGTGTTGCTGTGCACAGCTCCACTGGGTGCTTTCATCTATTTATGTGATTCCAGGGGCTTTCTTGATTCCTTATTTTTTGACGCTTATTTTTGCGGGAGTCCCTCTGTTTTTTCTTGAATGCGCTCTTGGACAGTACACATCCATTGGCGGCCTTGGGGTTTGGAAACTAGCTCCAATGTTCAAAGGTATATGATTTCTGTTCAGCACCTTTCTTGCTTATGTGCTCCCATAAACAAACAGACAAAAAACATACATAAGTTGCGATGTTGGTGTTCAACTCAATAGTTTTAAGTTGTGAGCTTGTTAAGACTTATACATGTTGTTCTGAAGGTGTTAATGTACTCTCTGATCTTCAAAGTTGAAGACCAATTATTTAATAAAGTAAAGATATATAAAGCAAGCGGTTCACTTGCTGCCTTAAATGAATGAATGTAAATTATAGCTAACAAGCTGTCATAACTACAGGTGTTGGTCTTGCGGCTGCTGTTCTCTCTTTCTGGCTGAACATTTACTACATTGTCATCATTTCCTGGGCCCTGTACTACTTATACAACTCCTTTACCACTGTAAGCATTCCTTGTCACATGCGTTTGCATGCCATCAAAATCTAATTTGAGAATGTTTAAGTCATTAATCTGGGGTATTTAAACAAACAAACAAAAAAAATGTTCTACTCTTTGTAGGAGCTTCCATGGAAGTCTTGTAACAATCCATGGAACACTGAAAGATGTTACACAAACTACAGCATAGTAGACACCACCAATCTCACCAGCGCTGTCATGGAGTTTTGGGAGTAAGATTTTGGCCAAATTGATGTGCATGACCTTCTGTGACCTTTAAACATGAAAATACATGTGTCCAGTAAATGTCCCATTGTGAAGTGTAATTGTGTTGCATCATGTGCTTATACAGACGCAATGTGCATCAAATGACTGATGGCTTAGAAAAACCTGGTGAAATTCGTGTGCCACTTGCAATAACTCTGGCCATTGCCTGGGTCCTCGTGTACTTCTGTATCTGGAAAGGTGTTAGCTGGACTGGAAAGGTGAGATGTGTTTGTTGGTCTGCCACATTGAATGTAAAGTGCACATGCTCGCCATTAACTTAAATTGGAAGCAGGCTAAAATGCTCTTTGGGCTTCTTGTCTCATGAAAGCAATTTCCAGCATTTTTTAACAGACATGCTGAACAAATGCATATGGGAATAAGTCTGATAGAGAAATCAATGTTTTGCAGGTTGTTTACTTCTCAGCCACCTACCCATACTTCATGTTGTTCATTTTGTTTATCCGTGGAGTGACCCTGCCTGGGGCTAAGGAGGGAATCATGTTCTATGTCACTCCTGATTTTGAGAAGCTAAAGGAGTCTGAGGTGATTTTACACGTTTAATCGTTCAGACAGGATCAAGCAAACCCAGTCTAGCTGCTAAAAACATTCAGTTTCTTTCTCAGGTTTGGCTGGATGCTGCAACACAGATTTTCTTCTCCTATGGTTTGGGTCTAGGCTCTCTTATTGCTCTGGGCAGCTACAACCCCTTCAATAACAATGTGTACAGGTATGAATGATGCAATCAACATTTCATCTGTTAGATAACTCAACCCTCTTTTCTTTTTTTGGCCCTTTTCACCCTGACTATTTGTTTTTTGATGCTGTGAATGACGTTTGTTTGATTGAACTAGATCTTCAACTGTGACTGACTGTGATTATGTGCCCATTATCAGACTTGACATTTTAGCGCATGAATAGCGAGAAATACCATCAACTTAATTGTGAAGTTTGACTATATCGCTTGCATAATCCATCTTCTCCTTAAATACTAAAATGAAATGCAGCTTTCAGATCAGACAAAGACGTTTATAGCACATTTGAAGACAGAATCCCCCCCCCCCCCCTCTTTTTTTCTGCAGGGATTCTATCATTGTGTGCTGTATAAATTCCTTCACTAGTATGTTTGCTGGATTTGTGATTTTCTCTATCGTGGGCTTCATGGCACATGTAACAAAGAGATCAATAGCTGATGTAGCTGCATCAGGTAATCCGTTCATTTTTGATTTGAATATTGCATTTTACATTTTATATTGGCTGAAGTATGGATATTTCTATTAAAATGGTAATATAACTTTTGCTTTTTTCATGGCTTAGGTCCTGGTTTGGCGTTTTTAGCTTATCCAGAAGCTGTGACGCAGTTGCCCATCTCACCACTGTGGGCTATTCTCTTCTTCTCCATGCTGCTGATGCTGGGAATCGACAGTCAGGTGAGAATATCACATATTCAAGCTCTGACCTAGAAACAGAAGTGAACGGGAACTGGTAGGTACTTCAGATCTGCCAGCATCAGTGGCGGAGTCCCTGGCGACCACACAAGGAAACATGAGGAACATTAAAAACACCCCACTGGCCATGTGCCAAATAAAATCTTTTGATGTTGATTTCTGCCTTTATAGCTGCATGCATTGATAATTTTAAACTGACGTTCAGCTTCTCTTAAGCTGGAGATTACCCATCTCTTAAGCATTTCCTGTAAAAACAAACTGAGGTAGAATTGGCACCAAAAAATCTAGAATTTAGTTCTTGTTTCTGTCTTTGCGTTTGTTTTTGGAAAGTCATATAAAACCTACTCTGATGTAATGACTGAAACACGTGCACACACCTACACCTTTGCATACAGATTTATTGAATGTAACTAGTGTTGTCAAACAATGAATCATGATTAATTGCATCTAAAATAAAGGTATACGTATGTATGTGTGCTGTGTATATTTATTATGTATATGTAATAAATACACACAGATGCATGTATATACTTCAGAAAATAGGTTATGCTTTTTATATTATATAAATTATATAAATACATGTAAATATTTGCTATTATTATTGTTATTACATATTTATAATACATATACACAGAACACAATTATATATTATGCAAACAAAAGCTTTTATTTTGGATGCAATTAATCATAATGAATTGTTTGACAACACTAAACAAAACCTAATTAATTGTTACAATAATATGCACATGGAATTTATAATTTCTATATTATTGAAATTGGTTTCACACTGGAGCCATTTATGTGTAAAAACAACAAAATTAATATTGTGTTTGCTATATTGCTATATTTTCCATATTAAACCATTGTTGATGTTGTTTTCAGTTCTGCACAGTGGAGGGCTTCATCACTGCTCTGGTGGATGAATTTCCACGGCTGCTCAGGAGAAGAAGAGAGATTTTCATTGCATGTGTTTGCATTGTATCCTACGCCATTGGGCTATCCAATATCACGCAGGTAAATCAATGAAGAAAGCAGATGATGAGATGTTTGACCAGAGGCTGTATATCAATACGATCGCAGGCTGCATGGCCTTGTATTGATTTTCTTGCTTTGTTTTAGGGTGGCCTCTATGTGTTTAAGCTCTTTGACTATTACTCAGCCAGTGGAATGTGTCTGCTCTTCCTGGTGTTCTTTGAGTGTATCTCAATCTCCTGGTGCTATGGTGAGTCCTTTTTACTTAAAATCTGTAATATACATTGTGCTCATCCATTGTATTGAATAGCATTATGAAAATGCTTTGACTGTCAGTCATAAATAGTCATAAATAATCAAAAGTGCATCCAATGGGACAGGGCCACAAAATGGCATCAACAACATCAAAAAATATGATATATATATACTGTATATATATAATTTATAAAGTATAAGTATATATATATATATAAATAGACATTTTTGCTAATTGCATGTGATTCATTTTAATAAGGTGCAATATAAGGCTCTAATATAATGCCGGTTTAGATTAGTGTTAAAGATTATGTCAGACTTTGTCATGGCAAAGCAGATAAGCAGAACTTCTTTGGCTTTGGCCTGCCTATTCTGTAGCTTCTATTTTCTTCCTAACGTTTAGGATTGATGTATTGCCACTGACGTTTTTCTGACAGCTCCTGGACATTATTTTAAATGTAGTGTTAGTTACTGCCTACTGTTTTACTAACATTGTTGACCCCGTATACAGCATTAGTGCTTCTGTTTTCTCTCTGTTCTCAACCAAAACTAGTTGATTTCGTAGCTCTCTGGTGGCATGAAATTGCAGGGTATGGCCTGTTTTTGCATGGTATTTCTCTGTATTTTTGCTATTTTAATCCAATCTGTGAATCAGCAGCTGCCTGGGAAATTGTACTAGCTGCTCACCGTGTGTCTGATATGCAATTAATTACATTTTCAGTTTAATTCAACTCTCTTTGTCCTTATCATATGTTTACCCTCTTAACAAACGTCCTAGCACATTTTTTTCTTTTAGATTGAATTTCTTTTACAAGATCACTGCTCCTGTTTTTAATCATGTCCATGTTTATGTAATGTTGTAATTTTGCTTGTTCTTTGATGATTTACAGTAGCCACACTACATAGTATGTATATATATAGTATACATATATAGTACTACTATAGTAATCACAACAATCACCTTCTCAGAAAAAAACTAATCACATGTTGGTGCTTTTCTTTCAACAAATGAATCTCTGTACATGTCTGCATGCATTTCGATGTTTTTCTGATAAATCATGCTGTAATACAACAATAGCTAAGAATTGAAGGGGAGTGAAGGTTCTGGCTGTCTTTTTGCTTTTTTATATGATTCTCTTGCAGATATTTCACGCTTTTATACACATCTGCGTACACAGTCAATTAGGATTGATTTGGAGAGCGTTGTTGATGAATGTGTTGATAGATGAATGTATTCCAGTCTAATCCGTCAATCCTATCGTTGAAACATAGCTGCAGTGAATTAATGCAATCCCTTTCATTTCATCTAATTTCAGGTGTGAACAAGTTTTATGATAACATCCAGGAAATGATTGGATACAAGCCTTGTCTATGGTGGAAACTGTGCTGGGTTTTCTTCACCCCTCTAATTGTCGCTGTAAGTAACCAACTTTTTTACTTATGTATGACATTAAAAAATATATATGTATATATTAGAAGCGTGTTAATGTATGCAAGTCATTTTTCCAGTTAAGAGGACCTTTAGTAGAGCAACAGTGAGCTGCGGTCAGATAATAAGTTGTCAGGCCGTATTTCAGTAAAAATGAATTTTCTTGTCCTGTCAGCTGTTAATATTGTGTGGTAACACTTTATGTTAAGGTGTCATGTAATTACCTAATTACTCTAGTACTTAGTAGTAGCCATTGTACTTACTTGAAATACTTATGTACGTATCATGTTACTAAGTTATGGTAACAGCCTGTTATTACAGTTTGTAATTATGTAGATATATGTTACTGACTGAGTCTGTTGCGCAGCTACTTACACTTAAGTACAATCTTTTATTTACTTTTATTTTAAGAAGCTTAGGCCTGTGTTATATTCTGTAATTTGAATGTAATTAGAAAGGTATTACATGTCTTTAAACTGTGTATTAATGGGTTAAATCTAAACTAAGGTGAAGCTAGATAAGGTGTACAGTATAGATACACATGAAGTGCACTTAAGTACAATGTTGTTTTAAGTAGCTTATACCTGTGTAACATTCTGTAATTCTAATGTAACAGTAGCAGCCTGTTACATCTACATAATTACAAACTATAAGTACAAATTGTTCCATAACTTGCGTACATTTTGTTTTATGTAAGTACAAGAGCTACTACTAGGTAATTACTCAGTATTTAGGCACACCTTAAAATAAAGTGTTACCTACTGTGCTCATAACACTTGCTCTTCAGATGCATGCACAAATACGGCATTGTGTGCAGTCAATTGCATCTCAAAGCGTGAAAGAAACTCGTAGCTTAATAACCCAGCTACTGTCATGTTTGTTAATTAAAGAACATAAGAAAAAAGAGGAAATCAATAACTTAGCATTAAGTCACCTATATTTGATTTAGAATTTAGTGTTTGATAACTTTATCCAATTTCTGTGTATTTTGTACTTGCTGAAGGGCACAGAATATGACATTTATTACAATGGGTTTATGTGAAGATTGTTTTAAGTTCACTTAAATTAGAAGTCCAATAAATGTTAAAATTGATAGATTTCAATTATAATGTTGAATGACAAAAGGAAATATTAGGAATACATAATTTCATAGAGACATCTGTGATACTCACATTCAGTCATAAAAAAGCTTTTAAACAAACATAGAAAACAAAATACTGTCTTTATGTTGTTTCCAGAATAATTGAAAGATTGAATGTGAAATTATTGCAGCATAAAAGTGTATTTAAAAACATTAATCACAATTAATTACAGAAATAATGTTGAATTATTTAGTTAACTTACTGGGCATTGCTGTGCAATCAGAGTAATTACATTGTAAATCTATAGGAATTGTCTACTCAATATAAAGCGTAACACTTTCTTAGTCCAGTTACACATTTGTACTTTCATTAACAAAAAGTGTTACCAATGTCCTGTTACACATGTGTACTTAAACATACCATTCTGAGGGATGTTACATAGTTATACAAACAGTATAGCTGATACTATGTACCAATGTGTACTTACCCAGTGGTTACGTACTACGTACACATCTAGTTACTATGTAGGTAAACAGGTATTAAGGACATATAAAGTGTAGAGATGAATATGTTTTTAATTACTGATCTTGGGTAATGAGACTGACAGTAATATGATTGCCCATATTACATTTTGTTTCCTTATTTCTTTATTGCTCAAAGCTCGCCAATCAGATTTAGGTGTTTTGAAAAAGCTCTCGCCAATTTTATGACAAACATTAAACCCATATTAAGATAAAGTAAAAAATTACTTTCAAAGGAACTGTAATGTTTTCATATATGTTATATTCATTATATTGAAATCTATGTCAAATCTAAATCACAAAAAAAATAGTAACATAGGGCTGGCCATTTTGACAGATTTATTTGATGTGTTTATATGTAATGTGAAATTGTCAAGTGAGATTTATTTATATATTGCTTTATTATAAGGCAGATTTTTTTTTCAGAGTAATTTAACATTGATGAGCTGTAAAATAACTGTCAAATTATCAAACTTATCAGTTATGATATAACTTCAGTTTAAGCTATAAACAGTATTGCTTGGTCCATGGCCAAAGTTTCAGTCTTTGGCTCAAGTCAGATATACCTTAAAGATGTTTCAGTTCATTTTAATAATAGTGACAGTGTTGCAAAATTAGTGCCATTATCAAGCTCAATTCATTTCAGATTGTCTTCTCATTTCACGGTGTTAGTTAGTATCAGCTGTTGATTATTAAAGTCATAATTATTAAATTATTTACTGATGTTTATAAGGAATATTACCTCTGATGTGCAGAATGACCCTTGTTCTTAATCCCAAATTTGATTTTATATGTTTTATATGTGGATAACCAGTCAAAAGGGCCAATGTTTTGAAATTATATGTTAAAATGTATTAATCTTAAAACTGAATAAATAAGCTTTTCATTGATGTATGGTTTGTTATGATATGACGATATTTGGAAAATCTGGAATCTGAGGTTGCAAATTTTGAAAAAAAAAAAAAATCACAGTTAAAGTTGTCCAAATTAAGCTCTTAGCAATGTATATTGCTAATCATAGGAAATTTACAAAGCAGCTTCATGGAACATGATTATAATATACTATGTCCTTGCTTAATTGCTTATGACTGCTTTTGTGCTCCACTGTCACATATACCCTTTTTCAGTGTATCCTGTTCCTTCTCAGTGATAAGAATATGTTTAAAAAGTCATTTGAAATATTTTAGATTATGGTGTAATTATGTCAAAACCGTAAACAGAGCTTCTCTACAGGGCGTGTTCCTCTTCAGTGCGGTGCAAATGGTTCCTCTTACACTGAACAACTATGTGTTCCCTAAATGGGGGCAAGGAGTGGGCTGGCTCATGGCTCTGTCCTCTATGGTTCTCATACCTGGTTATATGGGATACATGTTCCTCACCCTGAAGGGAACATATAAGGAGGTAACTGTTTTCATTTAAAGCTGAAATGCAATACAATAACGAATGTTGTAGAGTTGTGTATATATGCTGACTGGTGCTGGTTCTGGGCTCATTTCAGCGGATCAGGATAATGCTGCAGCCTACAGCTGTGAATCGTGCTCAGGAGAACGGGCCGGAACAGCAGCAGCTGCAGACACAGCCGCAGCAGATGGAGCAATCACCGCAACCAGCGCAGCAACCGGAGCAAGCACTGCAATCACCCCAACAACCACAAGTGGCACAACAACCGCAGGCACCACAACAACCGGAAGCACCACAACAACCGGAAGCACCACAACAGCCGCAATCACCGCAACAACCACAATCACCGCAACAGCCGCCACAGCCGCAGGCTGATAGTTCCTCTTCAACTAACCCTGGCAATGACGCCAACGTTTAAAACCAGTAGAAGTGAACCCCAGCAGAGAGCAATCAAAGATTAATCAACACAGAAGACTTCCATGTTTATACAGTAATAGAATCATCTACCTCCAGGGGTCATACATAATCAAGCTAATCATGAAAAAAGAAAAATTAAAAAAAAATTAAAATAAAGAAATTTTATATATATATATATATATATATATATATATATATTAAAACAAAACATACACACAAACACAAAAACACTTGCATTTGAAAAACCTACACAAACAAATTCTGTATGTTTCTCAAATGTGAAGCAAAGCGTGTCAGTGTTAAATGACTTGTACTATGTATTATGTGAATTTGTCTCTACTAAGGTTATACTGTGAGTTAGATTTAAGGACAGTGCATTGTTTGGCAATGCATAAGCTATTTATGTGAGGTATGTACTGTTTTTATGTCGCACTGGGGACGAAGCGGGAATATCAATGAGAAACTGGGCGAGATTATGTTGCATTCTGGGTCATTTGGGAAAACCAAGGCGTGTCAAGCAAGTCCTGTGTCTGAAGCACAAATAATTCCTAATCGGCAGAGCCCTTGGGTGACCCGTCACGTGTTGTTGAATATTTTTGTTGAGAAAGACTGTTACTATTTTCTTTTTCTTTTCAGAGGTAAAAAGAGAAAATACTTGTATGTGATGAAAACATTTTTAGAATTATTTTTAGAATGCTTTGTACTTTAATGTTGAGACCAAGGACCAAAATCATAGACGTAAGCAAAAACAAATCTATGCCTGCCAATGTGTAGTTTGTAAACCACAGGGTACAAAAAGAAAAAAAAAGAAAACGCCGCAAAACACAGGGTGAACATTTTTGCTGATTATTATACAGATTATTAATAAGTACTGTCAATTCAGTGTCCTGTTTACATGTCCCCTCAGGAATACCTAAAAAAAAAAAAAATCTCAGATATGTCTCTGTCCCCGAGTGCATATCAGCTCCTTAAGCCTGTGATTAATGTAGTCGTGATTTGCATGACTATTAGTTACTTCATGTGCCAAAATGTTGAATGGGTGCAGTGCTTCAACAAAACAGGAACGCACACAAACTGGCCACTCCATTAAAATGGTTTACACTACTTGATTGTGCCATACATTTTCGAAAAATTAAATAAAATATTTATACGGAATAATAGTAGTACCATATTTAAAGCAAGTAGCACACGCTGAAATACATGAGGGTGTTTTGGCCCCTTTTCCCCCCAAAAGCACAAAACTTAAAAGTACAGAGACTTTTCCAAAGCTAGGGCAATGATGTGGTGACAGTTTGCGTCAAAGGCAGCTACATGTGAAAAGCGTTTGGTCACGTTAAACATGTTTACTAAGAGGAGATACGTACCTGCATAAAATGTGAAATGGCTATGTCCTTTGAATTTTGTACAAAGTTATTTTACTGCAGTTTTATCTGGAACTTTATTGTAAAATTGTATTGTGTAAAACATGTAACCGTGAATGTCTGTACTCCATTTTTGTCTAAATGTTGACATTTGAAAAACAATTGCTGTTTTCTGCAATAATATTTTGATCTCTGAAGCACATATCTAATGGAAATTATGAGTGAAGATGATTATAAAAAGGATTATAAAACAAATAGAATTTATGTCTCGTAAGAAATGATATTGTTTTGTATATTTTTAACTGTTACACTGCCTAAAATTATAACATAGGACATGTATTTAAATGGTGTCATACAAAAAAGCACGATTGTTATGTAAAATGTATGAATAAACAGAAAATATTCGTAGTCTATAATCTGTGTGCTGATTTTAAAAACCATTTATTAGAAGCCTGTATTTTACAATCACAGCCTAATTGATTCGAACAGTGTCCCTTAAAATGATACAAATAAAAACATCAAAGAATACAATACAATAACCAATAAGCAGCAATTAACTAGGCTGAAATAATGAGCAAGTTCAAGATGTTCCTGGATCCACATCTTTGTTGATCCTGCAACAACATTCCAATCAACCAATCCGAATTGAGGAATAATTTTTCTGGAAATATCTGTTTATCATCAGGGTTAGGTGCTTCTACACCCAGCTATCATTTCTCACTGATTTTAGGCATACATTTTGGGTAGTGGTAGGGATTGGGATAAGTCTATATTTTTGAACAGTAATGTTGATCCAGGGTCAACAAAAGATGTTGATCCAGGATCATGTCTTACTTGGCAAAATTACAGCGACCACCTAAAAATACATAAATCCTAATGAATAGGCATGCCAAAGCCATTAACTCCAGCTATGTCGGTTGAATTATTTAGTTTTGCAAGTACATGTAGTCCCATTAGTAACTGTCAAAAAAAAAAAAGAGAGAATGGAATGGAATGGATGCGTTGAATAAAGATTACTATTTAGATTTCAACAAATGCATTGGACCAGTGAAAGAGTTATTAACCTTTTAAACTCTGCGGACCCGCCGGCATGTCCAAAGTTACATTCAAATTGTGCCTTGAATTTTTAATTTGATATTTATTGTACTGTAACAAAGTTATTTACATTTAAGTTATATACAAATTGTGCCTTGAATTTTTAACCCTTTGCATGCACCAATAAACCCATATGTAGTACCATTTGAAAGCTTAGAATCTCTATTTTATACAGATATGAATCACTTTGTATATTTATTTTGCTGTAACAAAGTTATTTACACATAAATTACACTATGCGCCCGCCCCCCCCACTATGTACATTTATGTACAAAAATGCCTTGTATAGACATGGTTCATCTTAGGACAGACAACATATATAATAATATTTATCACTTACAGCAGTTTTTTATGTAATCTCAAAGGGTTTTCTTTAAAATGACACCAAGATATTGCATTTATTCCACTGTATGGTGGTATGGGGAGACTTGGAGAC
>JAUMHR010000084.1:625786-638664 GCA_032361145.1 Enteromius fasciolatus
ACACACATATACAAACAAACACACCCCCTACTCCTTAAAGATCAAAACTGAACTCAAACTCGTTTACCAGCGTCCCCGTCTTCATTCTTGTGATGGGAGCTCGGATCCTGATGGCCTTCAGCTGCACCACCTCCACATCCACCTGATCCTGTAAGAGACGCCGTTTAACTCACTCATCACACACATCAATGCTCTTTCTGTCTGCTAAGCATCACCTTCGACACCACCACCAGTTTGCCGGTTTCTGTGTCGACTGCCTGGACCACCCCGGTCACACTCATGTTGCCCACCGACAGGCCCTTGACATGCCCCAGAGCGCTGACAGAGGCGATGCTCTCGTGGGACAGAGAGAAGAGGATGTTGGACTGGGGCTGAGGGCCTCCCTCTGATGTGATCTACAAATAAACAGGTGCAATGCTTCCAGTCAGTCCATCTCTGAAGATCATCACTGATCACACACTTCAGAAACGATTAGTATGCATACTACTCCAAGTAATCAAAGCACGTATCAGAACAACAGCTAATAGCATTAGCAAAACGGAAGTCTTGGTCAGTGTGACGTCATAGCTGGGGGAAAACAATCCTTTCCCCCTGACTGGTAAAGCATGGTGTTAACTCAGGGTGACCTACATAAAATCACTTCTGCCGCTCGACAGAGCAAGATACGCAGAAAAAGTGAGCCGTATTGGGTTGGACTGTCCCTACAGTATCTGTGAATGACCAAAGGTGTCATTTACTGACATTTCTGCGATTATGTTTCCAGATGGAGAAGTCCACAAATACGTGACGGCTTGTGAAAGCAAACACTTGTTTTAATTTGACTAATTTTAATAAACGGATAAAGTCCAGGGAAAAGCCTGGCATGCGTTTCATGGTTATATTAAAAGGACTTTCGATATCGGTAACATTAAATATACAATTAAAATGACTATTAAATCGTTATTTTCACAAACACATGTGGTAAAATAAAAAGATATCAAATAGTATGTTTTGTACGTAGATCTGAGTGCACTAGACAAGAGGAAAACAAGTGAAGTGTGCAGAAATAAATAAAAGAGGATTAGTTACCTGCATCATTGCTCCGACTATTAGAGTGACTTTCCTGGGCAACAGCCTGAAGGGAGGAAATACCTATAGAAAAGAAACGGTCATCATGAAGAAACCAATGATCTCATTTAAATCTTCAGTAGCAACATATGTAGCTTTAACCCTCGGTCTGAATAACATTCTCAGTGTGGCAAACTCTCACACACGTTGGTTTTTGTGATTTATGGGGACTCTCCATTGGTGTAATGGTTTTTATACTGTACAGACTGTATGTGGTATTGACCTACACTTAAACCTACCCCTTACAGGAAACTGTGCGCATTTTTTGATTTTTAAAAAAATAAAATAAAACGATTTATTATGTTTTATAAGCCTTTTGAATTACGGGGACACTAAAAATGTCCTCATAAATCACATTCATATTGTAATACCGGTCATACCCATGTCATTATACACATTTTTTTCCTTAAACCACATAAACATGCACACACATATATATACATACATGTAAAAAACAAAACAAAAAAAAAAAAACACAAACTCACACATATTCAAATGTCTGAAACATGCTGCTTGTTAGGTTTATTGCTTATTCTTACCGGTTTGGTACTATCTGATTCAATTTTAATTTTTTGAATCAGTTATTTAAAAAATATATAATTACTCTGTCTCCTACTTTGTCTTTTATTTATTACATGGCCAAACTACAGCCATATAGTGGCTATTGATATTTGTATGCCACTATATACCCTGTCAGAAAATATCCCATTTGTTTTTAAAAACCCATGCCAGCACTCAGCAGAGTATTGTCTGACACCCAGAACCAGGATTGACTGCCTACTAAGTTTTGAAGACCAGACCAAAAGCAAATCTTCAAAAAAGATGAGCAAATCAAAAAAAGATGATTGTCATCCCCTGAGGGTGTGCTTTGAAATACTGCCCTCTGGCAGGAGATTTAGGAGCCATAAATGCTCATCTACTAGACATAAATTTAGATTTATTCCCGAGGCTATTCGTTTGCATAATTTAAAGTCTTTGCAGAGTCTGTTGTTTATTTCTTCATTTATTTATTTATCTTTGTTGAATTCTACAATGTTTTTTTGGGGATAAGCATGATAGGTTGTGAACTCTGTATCTTTTTTTGTTGTGTGCATGCATTGTGTTTTATCAAATGTGTGATGATGTTACTGCCCCTTGTGGGATTAATAAAGTTGTAAAGTAAAGTATTGCAAAAACATACCAGACATACCTATACCTAATCTACACACATTAAGCTTGGCACAAAACATTCATAAATCTGTAAACGATGGCACTTCAGAGGCTTACTTCAATTTGCTGTGGCGCAGAGGTGATTTTTCTGCCATTTTTGTCTATCACGACAGCAGACACGCTAGTTTGTCCAATCACCAGACCGTGGACCAGAAATGTGGCCGTATCTTCCTCTGACGAATCTGGCAGAGTTCTGACAAAAAGCAGAGATGTATTAGTTCTCTCAGACAGCAGAACTTCCAGCTCAGATCTAGAGAGGGTTACTCACTGCAGGGATATAATGGAGGACGCTGCCCTCAGCTTCAGGTCCATGACAGAGAAATATCTGGACAGGAAAGGCTTCTTGTTGCCATCCAAAACCCGAACATATGCTTTGACTGACTTGCTAATCTCCACCTGAAATTAATGCATCATGAGGACTTAATAAAAAAGCATGGAATTTCATTTTTGTGAAAGTCTTTAAATCATTATTTTAACATTTGAATGTTTTTTTGTTTTTGGATTGGATGTCACCAACCTTGTCAACCACTCGCACATAAACCTCCAGAATATCAGAGATGTGAACCGTAGCCGTAGCAGGAGAAGGGAAGGTCAGGCAAAGGTCATGAACCATCACCTGCAGGACCCCCGCCTGAGCTGGGACCACCTGAGTCACAACCGAATGAGATTGCATTCAAACTAAACCACACAATACAGTGTAGTCACAATATTTTGTGTTGCATAATGCTCATTTACAAATGCATTTAATATAATCGCAACATTTGCTGTAATGTAATCGCATAGACTGACATCGTGATTGCAATATGATTAATCGTGCAGCACTAAATAAAACCATGCATTTATTTTTAAAGTCTACAGAAAAAGTAAATCTTTTGCTGTATTATGAAGCATAGATGTATGGGTGTTCCAAACTTGTTTAATCAGAAAGGATCGATTAGTTCCAGGTCTGTGATCCCCTAAACACCTGGCAACACATGTGATTTGCTTCTCTCCCTAAAGTAAGCTTCAAATTTGTACCACACCATTGGACAAAATTAGCCATTTCAGATTTTCTTTGTTACCCGAGCGATACCCTGGGACTCCTGGAACGTGACGTCTGCGATTCCCCTGACGCTCGCATTGACGTAGAAATACCCAGAGCCCTGCTGCAGAACCAGATCGGCCTGCAGAGAAAAAAACAGCAGCAGAAGTCACACACACAGACAAGCTCTCCCAGACCACTCAGAGCTACGTGTGTGCGCTTACCGTCACATCAGGATGATTGTATATGGTGATGGTGTCAGGGGTCACCCTTACGTCCTCCACTAACAGCAGGTCAAGCGAGGCAGAGACGGGGCTCAGAGGATCAAACTAATACATGTGAAAACAACACACATCAATCAGAGCTCAACTTCACACAACAACTCAATAATGATTTAGTAGTGACGGAACGATATCAAAATAGGATTAAATTACAATATAAAGTCCACAACATGATATTTCCTGTAATATTCAAAAAAAAAAACTCTATGTTTTAAAGTTAAATTCTATATAATGCCCTTTGACAAAATTAAAAGCCAGAACAACTTTAAAGGGGACTCAACCCTTTTTTATTTGCTATATACTGTCTCAGGCAAAACAACACTTACACTGGTGTTTTAGTACGCCAAACAAATCAGAATATTATAATAACTATTTTATATTACTGTTGACAGTAATAGAAATACATTGCAAACCAACTGCACTGTAAAATACATGAAAATGAATATTTCATAGGTATATTACTTATGAGAGGAAGAACCGTATAAACTTGTTACGTCACCTAAAGTCAACCACATGTATGTTAGACCCTATTCCATCTAAACTATTTCAAGAGTTTGCGCTTCCTCATAATCAAGAAGGATAAAGTTTAGCATATTTGGCATGCTGTCCGGGGGGGGGGGAGGGGGCCTGAGGACGGCGGACACCGAACCCTAGCTAGGGCGTTAGACAAAGGGGGCTTTTTTTTTTTTTTTTAAATAGCAGGAGAATGACCTCTGCGAAGGCATGGGGGAGGAGGGGTGTTGTAGCTGTGGGATGTGGGACCTCTGCGGAGGTGGGGAGGGACGAAGGATAGCTTTTTTAGATAAAGTACCTCTGCAGAGGCGTGAGAGGGAAAGACCTAGGATAGATAACCTCTGCGGAGGCATGAAAGGGGGGAAGCTTGAGATAGAGAACCTTTGCAAAGTTTGGAAGGAGAAAAGCCTCTGCGGAGGCAGTATGGTAGAGAGAGGTAAGGGGGTGGGCTGCCTCTGCGGAGATGGGCGAAACCTTAATGGAGGTGGAGAAAGACCTTTGGGCTGGGCTGTACTTGAGCGAGCTCTTATCACATTATAGTCCGCCACGTCTGCTGCATTCTCAAAGCTCTGGCCATTTGATAATACCTGGAATATCAAAATCTACTGCGGGTGGCAGATCTTTTTCCTATTTAGCACCCAAACTCTGCAACAATTTACCTAATACTGTTCGGGAGGCGGGCACACTCTGTCAGTTTAAATCTAGATTAAAGACACATCTCTTTACTCGGGCTTACACATAACACACTGATACACATTTATTAATATCCACTGCAAATGCACACGCTAAACTCACAACAATGCAATAAACGAGTTGACTGCGTTCATTCAGAGTGAACAAAGCCTTTCTGAGGAACACTGGATCATCAGCTGAAGTTGATGAAGGGATAAAGTGCTTTTGGTTTTAGCTCATTTGACAGGTACTGTGCTAAAGCATAATGGCCCAAAGCACAACTTTAAAGACCTTTTTGTTAGAATTTGAAGCTTAAATATATTGTAAAAACTACATTTTTTGTCCAGATGAGCTATCATTTCATATCAACATGTGGCCAACACAATATCAAAACAGCTTTGCAATTGTTATACCAAAATATTGATAATACTGATCCTCTTAATCATGAAATGAATATCCTCTTAATTACTGTTAACTTAGCAACATGCTAATATGATAAGGACAGGAATAAGATTCTATACATGGCACTAATGTGTGACTATAAAAAGGAGTTGATGCGCAACTGATGAAGAGTCTTTCAAATTAACGTGAAGCTCAGTTAGAAAGTAGCTGGCAAGGTGTTTGAACAGAGCCAGCATTTGAGGCATCACCATTGAAGTTTCCTGTGTTGGTTGGTTTTGTTGTTGGCAACAGTAACTGTAGTGATGGTGTGGTTAGAGAGCATCTTCTGGCTGAGGAAACGAAACTACTTGTGTTCTCCAAAAATGGTGGGTCAGTCCCTCCCTGAGCCTCAGGCGGTGTTCACATCCGGTTTGCACCCATTTCATATTACTGCACATTGGTGGGGGATTTAATTAACAGAAACCTGAATCTGAGCCTGCACTACATTATTGTGGAAAAAAAAAAACAGGGTAGAGCTTTTCATGGGACACTCACTCCACTCAGAACGGCTGCTGCCTCTAGATGGGATGTTTGATAGCCGACTGCAGTCACAGTGATGGCTGCCACACCTGATTCACGATGGACAAGAACCGTCTGATGACCTGAGAAAACACCACACACACACACACATAAGAGAATCAGGGATGAGTGGTGTGATGGTACATGTGTCGAAATGTGTGAACTACAATAAATACGCAGTTCAAGTTCATTTCCACTTTTAAAGTACTTCAGACACAATGGTCATATGTATATAAGTGCAGTAGAAGTCAGATTTCGCATGAAGGGAGTTAGCATTCTTCAGGTGTATAACCATATCTTATGATCATATCTACGACATGCGATTCAGAGAATGAGCATGCGCACGCTTTACAAATGAGGCCCCTGTCTCTGTGACATCTCTATTTGTAATGTATGCTATTACACAATATAATAAATAAATTGCTAAAGTAATATGACTTTTTCATTTCATAATTCTCAATAGTCTTTAGTAATCATGTAAAAAATGTGAGGTACCGTGGAGTTTTTTCTGTTTGCCGTCGTCCTCGTGTACATGTAGCTGCATGGCCATGGTCGGTTCGATGCTTGCCAGGGAAACTTTGGAGGACTCCCAGATCATACTCAAAGAGCTGAAGTTATCAAACTTTCTGCCCTGCTGGTCAAATGCCGCCACATCCAGTTCTGGGTTGTGGTAATTGGAAACCGGCACCTACATAAGCACAAACGCTCCTGAATGTCCCGCCATACTGTAGTAAGACTATGTCTAAGAGTTTGAGTGCTCACCACTTGTTTGTTCTGCTGCAGCAGAGGACAGGACACATCCAGCTGAGGGTTCAGGTAGATGGGCGTCAGTGTGAGACGTGAGGGAGGTGCACACACAAACTTCACCACAGCCGGCTCCACAGCAGGGAAGGGGTTCGTCACGGTGGGCTGGTTTCCAACCGTCACTGCTAAGACCTGCCGAGTCAGAATTATTTGAGCATTTCAACCATATCAGTACATGTTCCTAAAGGATAGCAGTGCTAATTCATTTTGTTAATGAAAAAGTTTTTTTTTTTTTTTTTTAATCACATGACTAAAACTAGATGATTACTAGAAGACAAGGTCAATAAAAGATAATTGTGACTATTAATATTAACAAAATGCTGATAAAAGACGAGATTAAAATGCATTTTTAAAAAACTATTAAATTATCTTTTTATTTTTTATCAAAAAAAGGAGGCAAAATATTTTTGCTGACTGTTGTTTTATTAGAGAAACATAGAGTTACTAGATTTAGTGTACCATTAGGAATTTTTAGTTTGTTTTACCAGTTTTCATAATGTAGACAGAGAGAAGATATACAGAAGATGGCCTACATTAAAATCAAGCCTACATGAGATTTTTTGATTTGTGCTGACTGGTGATGAAATGATGACTAGAGGACATTCCACAGGATATGACATCATCGGCTCCTAACCTGTTCTCCTAGAGCTCTGCACGTGGCTCTGACCAGATGTCTAGAGTATGTTCTTGAGGCGGGTCCGTACAGAGACAGAGCGACGCTGCTATGGTCCTCAGCCGTCAGGTTTCTGAAGAACCTGGAGGGCTCCAGCACCCAGGGCCGGGGGCCTCCTTCAAACGTCATGTCTTTGGAGGAGCCTAGTGTCACCACAGCCACAGACACTGGGTCAATCGGCTGTCAGAGAAAACAAGCATGGTAATCACTGCTCATGATACGTCACTGATCCTGCTACAGCTTTAAAGCACAGTGTACTTATACACTCACCCTGAGAGGGGGGTAGGCAGCAATGGTGATCTTTGCACTGAGGTGAACATTACTGTGGGTGTAGCTAACCAACAGGTTGGTGAAAGTGGATGTCAAGGCCTTAACTCGAACCCCACTGCAGTGGCCCTGACCCGGGGGAAGTCGACCTGAAGACACAAATGCTCAAAATGTTACAACTACACACACACTTCAAAATGAATTACATATCGTTCTGTTAAGGACCGTTTGCGTGTGTTTTGCGCAGGAGCTGCACGCACCCCAAAATGAAACTGCTTAATCGACCATCGATAACTTTGATCGACTGCATCTCTTAATCGTTGATCAATCATTGACATCCCTGATCGTGGGACAACTTTATTAAAGAAAGCATAAAAAAAAAAAATCAAACTATGCCTTCTCTAATAAAAATTGTAATTGCAAGCATGAATGAAGAACTTGATCATCCTGTTTTTTCTATAATGAATTATACTTGAATTGTACTTTCAGTTGTAATATTTATTTGTTTTTTAATTAGGGTAGTAAATGCTGGTGATATTTTAAACTATTTAATAACACAAATGAACACATCTTCAATTAAATCTGAGACTTCTGTCCCTCTGTCGTCCCTCCGAAAGCCCACCTAACTGTAATTTTGCTCTGTGGAAGCACATCAAAACCTCTGCTTTTTTTGTTCAACAATTAAGAAAAGCCAATTCTCTGAGATGAACTCACCCTCCATCAGCTGAAAGATACCATGGCTCTCCATGTCCACTAGCATGTCGAAGTGAGAGCAGTCACTGAGGGTCACTCTCTCTCCGGCCAGCTGACCGAAAATCCGCAGTGGCAGGTCCAAACTCAAACCCACCCGGGCCTCCACCACACACGGGCTGAACTCCATCCCCACCGGCTCGATCACATACACCTGCAGCAGCAGCAGCTCAGTACACTACACATGCTCGATACACATACTCGGTCATTTAAAACAACCCCAATGACTGCTTTTGCGCTCCAGGGTCACATTTGTACAAGCATAAGTGACTGCTGGCTTCACCTTCATTTCACCGTAGTGCAGCGGATTTCTCATGTCATGGGCATAAATCACACTGACTCCAACGTCTCGGACCGTGGTCATCATGCCTCTCACTGTGACTGTGGCGACTGCCAAGTTAGTGGACGACCAGCTGAAGTTGCCACTTCCTCCAGTCGCCTAAAAACAGACGCAACTTCACATTAACATTAATATAATAATATAATATAATATAATTAATATGATAAGATAAGATTCAACCACACGCAGATAACTAGATTCAAACTTTATTTCCTCTCATGTAGGGCCCTATAATCTTCTCATGAGGAAAACATTTACAAAATTGCAGAATCCGGTCATAAAACTGAATTTACTGTATAACAGGGAATGGCATGGAATTTGCCCAATTTTGGATGAATCAAAAAAGGTCAATTTACTTAAATCTCTGTGTGAATGAATGGAGCAGACGTATCCTTTACCTCACATACTTAAGCACGGGACCAGAATTTACTTAGCAAAATAAAAAAACATATTTCATAGGGTCTTAAAAATTTTGTTTTTCTTAAACTTTTAATAAATTGCAGTTGATAAATTGATTCAACTGAAATATGAAACAATGTAAACCAAAAAAATGGAATTTAGAAAAAAATAAAAGGTCATTGGGGAAAAAATAACACTGATTGTAAAGGGTCCCATTCATGTAATTAGACGCTGATATCTGATGAAAGAACACTGTCAGGCACCTTGATGGTGTACTGGTACGCTCCCTCTTTAGGCTGCCATGGGAACGTGAGGATGGCGGGAGTGAGAACGATGGGGTCGTAGATCTCCACGTCCTGCTCATTATGCACAGGAACAGAGAGAGCGTGGACACTTCCTGCCTGAAGAAGACAAACAATGTTACACAGAACTGCATAAGCCCACTGGGAAGACCCTGAATGCTTAAAAAGGAGACAAAAACCTACTTGATCGACAACCGCTTTCAGCGCGCCATCAATGATGGTCTGCCCACGCTTCAAAGCTTTCACATGGTGGTAAGATCCATTAACAGACGAGTCCAGAACCTCAAAGTACTCTGTGGGGAACATGGCTTCTATACGGATATTCTGTGAAAACATGAATGCTTACTAATAATAATAAAAATTAAAAAAAAACTACCACAGGATGGGAATTTAATGTTCATTAAATATAGTGGAAACAATTTGTTAAAGAATCTTCCAAAGCTATGTGTTCAAAGAAGTTGTAGTCATTGAGGAAACCAAACCACTGTCTTTTTTTTTTTATAAATACATGTAATAAATTACTCATGGTTTAAAGTGCACTTCCAAACCACGCTGACAAACTTGATGTCTGTGAGTGATTAGAGCAGATGTCTTATGCCTGAGACAAAAGCAGGGTTGCCAAGTCTGTGGTCATCTTAAACTGTTGCCGTGAGTTGCTTTTCTTTCCTGCTTAAGTTTTAAAGGTTTGACATTTCGCATATTTGAATTATTGTTTTTATTGAAATATTTTACCCATATGTTCTACCAATGATTAAGTGCAGTTTAGTAGCCTTTCAGCTCCTGTATTCTTTATACGGCCAATGGACAAAATCAAATCAAATTTCATTTTTGGTGAACTGACCCTTTAAACTTACCTCTCCAACCGAGAAGATGATTCATTTAATTCTACAACATTAAAAATAATCCAAAAAACATTTTAAACATGCATCCATACTTGACTTACATCAGACAGGTAAATCTTGTGTCCTGACTTATCAAACACTTCAATGAAGATCTCATATTTCATTCCTGTCTCAAGAACCCAGCGATCCTCAGGATGAATCTTGAATGCTAGTAGACAAAACAAAAAGACTTTCATTCAAATACACTCAAGTGTTTTTGATTTACTCATTGCTAAGATTACAAGTTGTCAGTAATAAAATTGCAATCATGCATAGCTAATGAAGAGACAAACCCAAGTATCCAGGCTCCACGACATAGATGGTGCTGTTGGGAAGTCGTGAAACGCCCTGCATCCCGAGACCTTGACATTCAGAATGAAGGAAAACTCAAAGCAACTGATGCTAATACACAGTCCTCTTTAAACATGCTACAAAAACAGCCCTTTATGGGGTGAAATCACTACTGGCTCTTCGTGGCTGGTGTGAAGGATACTCTTGTGGTCCAGCACGATGTGGGTGTGTCCGTGCTGAAGTGCAAGCACTGTGGAGCTGCTTCGGTCCAGGGCTGCCACAGGGGCGTCTGGGTTTCCATCAGGGGCCACCACACTGTTCTGAATGTGAAGCTCATACTGATCACAGGGCATGGACAGCTCTGAAAAAGACCAGGAGACAGGCAATTAGAAAAAGACGAAGCATGTTCACTGCAATAAAGCAGACCCAAAAACAATGGGTTTCCCTCACTATGTTAGTGCTTACGCGCAAAATTTGGCTTGAAATGTGTATGTGAAATGACGTTTTCATTAATAAATCAGGATTCATCAGAAAACTTTCATACTAAAATGTATTCTAAACGTACAAAAAATCGTATACTCCATGTACGCAATAATCATGTATAAAGAACTTTACATATAATTAGATATGTTATTTACAGGGTGGGTAAAAAGTAACTAGGCATTAAAAATTGACAACACGGTATAATTAGAGGTCTAATTATACACAAAGGTAGATGCAGACTGTTTCAACGACAATAAAATAAACCAACGTTACTGTGCATGCATGCTTTTGAGGCCCTAACTTAACTTCCCAATAGAATCAGCAGAATGCCAGCAGGTGATTTAAGCATGGGAAATGACAGGTTTCCATGTTATCGGCTGTAGACAAAGCAGCTCTGAGCTTACAAGTGCTGCCTTATATGCCAGATGAAAGGAAAACGACATTTTCTAATGACAGTCTTTCTTCAGTAACAGTGATATAAAAACACCCGTGCCACGTTTGCAGTTATTAGTAAATGAGACCCAATGTTTGGGTCCATTCACTTCCCCCTCCTCAATATTTAAATTAAGGTGAGACACTGCAGTTAGCACCTTACTTAACTAGTTGATTGAGTCTACTGATAACTGCAAAAAAAAATGTATTCAAGTTTTTCAAAATGTTAGGTTTAGAGACTTCATTCTTACTTCATTAAATATGCACTAGTTTTCATACTTTTCTAGAGCAACAATCTACACTAGATGACATCACATTTATATACAAGTCAGAAGTCAGTTTATCTATTGAAACGAATCGATAAAGTACTATGAAAGAAACTTTTGGATGTTTTCTTTCCACTACTCTGAAAAAAATATTATGAAACCCCAAAAAGTCCCAAATCTCAAATTTGACAGGTGCATGAAAAATAGGGTTAATAAATATCAAATATTTTATGATCTAGAAGAGCTCTCTGCAGATTTATGCTCCTTTTTTTCCAATGTAAACTTAAAAAAAAAGTAGAATCCAAAAGTATTGCTTAGTGTAAAACAAGTGGAAGATTAGCAGACAGGTTGTTGATTCATTAAAAAAATTTGTTGTTTCTTCTAAAAAGCTATTTATTCAGCATAGTGAAGGATCTTCTTCATTGACATTCATGCAAAAACGGCTTCTGGTCTCCTTTATATTAGCCATTATGGTTGCAGGCTTGCCATCTATTGGATTTGGCTAAACTCTGTCGAGCTGTGGCCCTCCAGGAATTGATGTTGAGACCCCTGATCTAGAACAAGGATGTCTAATCCAGCTCCTGATGGACTCCTACAGTGTTTAAAATGGCACTAGTTCAGTAGAGCAGCTTTAATTTAAATCAGTTTAGACCCTTTTAATAATGTTATTTTGAAAATCTTTTTGGATTAGTCTTTTTAGTTCATAAATATTGGCTAATAATATAATCACACTGCAATAACTGATAAAGATGATGATTTATTGCTTGTAAGGTCACCTGTAATCTTTCCCTGCCGAATCTTCTGGACCTTGTATTTGATGGAGGTGCCAGCAAGCAGATAAACGTCATACGCAGGACTCAGAAGGATGTTTTCCAGAATCAGCAATCTGACTTCAGCAGCACCAACATCCTGAAAAACAGGTAGAGCATAACTAACACATTCATATCTGTTAGAATATGACATATAGAATATAAAACCGCTCTTCCGTTCCGATCATCTTGGCAAATTTGAAAGATGATGACCTGGTGTCCAGGTCAGGAAGCAGACAGACTGGCTAAACCAACCGTCTGCTAGCCGGCTCACGTCACCGCAGTCAGTTAATGCTCAGCACATAGTACCTTCTTCACCTAGATACTACACTATAGAGACTTTGTCTGTTCAAAAAATAAAAGCTGTTTATAATACAGAGAAACAAATGATTAAGCTGGGATTACTGAATATCAGGTC
>JAUMHR010000084.1:655650-666856 GCA_032361145.1 Enteromius fasciolatus
TGGATTCAAAAACGGTAAAACACATCTGTATTACTCTAGGGATGTTGGAAAAAGAGCCTATTTCCAAAAAAAGTGGATTCCTTTAAAGCCTCTAGGAACATTAAGCTAAGCTTTTTCACGTTTTTATCTGTATTATATCTGTTTCTTACATGTTAAACATCAAATAAATTGTTACCCTTAAATTGGTTCAGACATTTTTTTTGTATAGACAGTATATTTAGGTGTGTTTCAGTTTGAATGTTTCTTTAAACAAGACACTGCTTGTTTTTTACTTTCTGAATTTAAATTATTATAATTTTTTTTCCAAATGTTTCACTCTTGACTGTGTCTGATAATGATGTGCTGTGACTGGATAATTCAAACCACATTCACATAAACAAAAATGGATTTTGACAGCATCCAACACAGATGAGCATCCAATTTCTGAGGATGGAGACACCAGCCAATCACCAACCTGAAGTCATTAAGCAGAGCGACTGCTATATGATTCCTGGACGCCACAGCTGTTAAACCACCGGTGAATGGAGTCAACAGCCATTAACATATAATAGTCATTTTGAATAAAAACCATCAATGACATAGCGCTGACGATACATTTCACCTTGAAAACTTGAGCGATTTCAATTGTAGAGATGAGCTGGTTTGCTTTTTACAAGCTATTCTAAAAATAAATAGCATTATAATTGTAGTGTGAACGGGTTAATGGCCTGAATCCAGAAGCTGTCTATGTAACATCCTGCATGCTGTGCTTTTATTGTGTGCAAACTTGTTTCTCTTTTAGGATTCTGAACCACTGTCACCTGCAGCAAGAAAGCTTCACTTTACCTGGAAAATATTCTCAGGCTTCTTCTTGCAAAAGATTTATACTGTCTTGCCAATTTAAGCCTAGACATCAAAAATGATTTGTCATAACAAGTATGATTTGCATTAAAAGCGTCTCAGTCTTGGCCAAACATATCTCTGAAAACAAAAACGGTCTTTCAGGACAACTAACAGGGGTCATATTTGTTAATGAGAGCTGCAGTTGTTATATTGGAAGTGATTATCTGACAGGCCTCAAAGCTGCAGGTGATAGAGGCGTGAAGCAACCTGCTCATTTCTGCTCAGCTCAATCAACGAAACACATTCAGCTTTTAATGAAGCACTTGGAAAGTATGTTTACAGGTTACTTTTCTCTGCATCTGCTGTAAAACAGTGGACGTGTAGACCAAAATCCTAATTGCAAGAGCAAACTCATGTCAGAGAAGATTTCTTAGGGTTTTCTCAAGTCAGTTGTTATATTAGCGCGCACACACATTACAAAAATGCAGTTGGTTTTATACTTGAACTTACCGCCCGGGAAGAAACAATACAGTTTAATAAGAAGCACAGAATTTATGCACACTGTGACACTATATGTAAGGTAAGTTGTCACACTGGAGCCTGGCATTAAACAGCCCTATTTAGGGCAAAAACAATTGACAAGTGACACGTTATGAAATATTATTAATAACTCTATTAATTTAATTCAGGACTTAATTAAGGGAGCTGACTCTAAACATCTCATTTTTCCTGGATAAGACATTTTATAGTATTTAATTATAGTTAATTAATGTATTTGAAACATAAAATATTGTAAGCACAAGCAAAATAAAAAATAGTAGTGTATTGAGGTAAAAATGTTCACTATTCATAGTGAAAATTGGATCTTAACATAAAGTGACTGAAAATACATATTCTTTATTTCTTTACATTACAAAATGCACATGAGAAATATGTTTCCAACTAAATGCTTTTTAGATACAAATGTTTTAAAGTAACAATATGAGCATTTAAGAAACTATTGGAGAGGGGGTTGGGCACGGATGCAGATAGAATATATGAAGTAAAACAATACGAAGAAAGTAAATATAGTTTATTTTAGAACATAATACTGTACAAAAAAAATATATATATATAAACTGATCCTAAAAATGTATGTCATCAGTGTTTTTAAAATGCTTCCACTGTGCTTTTCCATTGAAGAAAAACAGAAACTGCTAAGTCAGACATCATCCTGCATTAGAATCTAGTGTACCTCGAGACAAAGGCCTGAACGAGACAATGGTGTGCTAATGTTTCAGACTGATCTTCTATAGGAGGCACCTGTGCTTAATTAATGTCTTTATGGCTCTTTGCAGCAGCTCCATTCAGATGCTGCTGGACTCCTCCCTGTCCTCAGTGGCTTTCTGGCTTCTTCTGTCTTTAATGTAACAGGAGATTGAGTCTTTATAAAGCCTCTCATTTACAAAGACGGGTTATGACACCAGTTACAGCACAGAATGCCAGTGTGCTACTTTCTTTTCCCAAGATACCCTCGACAATGGAAGAGAGCAGAGCCGGTGTTCACTTTCCCCTCCGAGACGCAGCCTGAAAAGACTCCTTCGACACCTTCCCACATTCAGAGCCGGGCCAAAACCACTGACAGATCTGCTTCTGTAAGAAGCCCTGAGAGAGCACAAGAGAAGACAATGCCATCCCCAGGCACATCCGTCTCTGTCTTTGGACGCTGTTGTACACTAACTGCAGCATTAAGGGAGTTAGTTAGCGTCTGTGAGTTCAGGTTAATATTCATCGGTGCTGTATCACCAGGCTTTCGTTCTTTTCGGTGAGACACAAAAGCTTTTCTCCGCTTTCCACTATGTCTTTTGTCACATCAGATTTGACTCATTAGCATTCCTATTGTTCAGTTGTGCTGCTCCGACACTGACCTTTGACCTTTCTCCGAACCCTTGCTAATAGAGGTCATATTTAGTCAATGAGCACAGGTTTCAAACTCTTACACCTCACATGAATCACGTAAACTTTACTTTACAATTTGTTCTATTATTTAAGCATTACGAACACTCTAATGACTGCTAGTTGACATGTAGTAGATATGTAGCTACTTCCTGTTGGTAGAATGTTTAAAGTGGACTATCGATATAAAGTGTTTCTCAACCAATCATTTTCAATAATCCATTGCCCTCGGATGTACGTCACAAGGTGTGCTGCTCCACATCACTGCATCTTTAAAAATGATAAAAAGAAAGTATGTGCATTCAAAATTCATCTCAGTGTAGTTGAAGAGTTATAGCAGGGATGGAACATGCAGTGTTTTTTCCAGAGTGAGCTCCTCGTGTCTCCAGGCACTGTAACACACAGCCTCTGCCTTCACTCCACCTCTCCGCTCCTGTCCAGACCTGCTCTCAATGTATCATTGCAGAAAGCCATGAAATAATTTGAGATGATACTGCCAGTTTAAATGACTAAAGCATGCCATCACACTCATTATGACATCAATCTTTCCTCCAACTCACATGTGCATTCACTTCAAACGAAAGAGAGAGAGAGAGAATAACCAGGGAGGCAATCTGCAAACATTCAGTTTATCGTGAAAACTAGCAAACACGGTGCGTCTATAAAAATATACTGTTACATAAATATGACTAATCCTCAAAATCATCAGTGTGGATGATGGGTTTCCTTTGAAATGATCACCTATAAATGTATCTTGTTATGCATAAATGAAATGTGCAGGATTTCTAATGGAATTTCAGCATTTGGAGTCATTCTATCTTTATATAAAGCGCAGTATTTCAGAGTTGAAGGACAGGGATTTTAATGAGCAGTGCTCCTCTATGAAGTCAAATGCAACTATTGTTATCTATAAATCTGAAGACCTTTGTGAGATTGTTTAGGATTAGAGGTAAAAAAAAGAGCCCTGCCACAGAATCTCATTCGAGTCCGTAGAGATATTCTTATTTGATTCCGATTCAGACTAGAAATAGTTTTTTCTTTTAAATTAGTATTCATTTATTCATTCATTTTTAAGTATAGTAGCTATAAGTGAAATCAGTGTTGCCAGATGCATTTAGCTTGAATCATTTTGGTGAGACAATTGGTCAAACAAGTCCAAAACCATTTTTTCCTGTGTATTAAAGCACTGTTGACACAGCAAACATGTCTTTAATTCAACAACAGTAATCTGGACTAAGACGTGCTGCTGTTGTGACAACACTGTTGATCTGCACATGTGGTCATTAAGCCAGAGGACATGAAAGACATACAGAGCTTCAAAGAGCAAGATTCATCACCATTTGCCAGCACTAATACTAATCATAAAGATATCTAAAAGATTGGCTTGTATACACTGCAGATTTTGCCGCTTTTCTGCTGCATCAGATTCTTAAAAGACTTTTGTTAGTGACCCTATTGAAAAATAAATATACATGATTGTATTTGAAATACATGCTACAAATGTATGTGCTTCATAAAAATATCCTGCAGTTGTACTTTTACTATTCCGAAACGATATACTATATACAATAACGATACACGGCTGCTAGATTGAAATAACTGATTTTGTACTTAATGCACTTTAACTGTGCAGAAGTAGTGCTGAAGTCCAACTAAAGACATTCTTAGTGTATTGGATTGTGCTTAAGTTAAACTATTGCAAGTATGCTTGAGGTACACTTTAAATATCTTGTATTTAAAGTGATAGTTCACCCAAAAAATAAAATGATCCTGTCTTTTACTTACCTTTGAAACATCTTAGGTGTATGTGACTTTGAGACGAATCCACTCAGAGTGATAATAGAAATGGTCCAAACTCCTCCAAGCCTCTGAATGGGCTTAAATGGGTTACACTTTGGAAGACGTGAAATAAAATGCGTGTATTCGCAATAAAACGTCCCTCACACAGCAGAATAAAGTCCTCCTGTAGTGAATCCATGAACTGCATTTCCTCCTTCCGGTTTCCACAGACAGCAAAAAATATGGATTGAAAATATGGATATTTATAATACAAAAACATAGGAAGACTTTATTGAGGGACATTCTATCACTGACATGCACACGTTATTTCATGTCTTCCAAAGTGTTACGGCTATCACCCATTTAAACTCATTCAAGGGCTTGAAGGGGGCTGGGGAATTTTTTTATTATAACTCCGATTGGATTCGTCTGAAAGAAGAAAGTTACATGCTTCAAAAATTTGTAAAATACAGCATAATTGTAATTTTTGTCCTGTGTTTGTGCATTCATTTTGATACTCAGAGTCCTGAATGTAATGGACCAGCATGGAATTCAGGAATTACAAGCTATTTTCCAGTAAGACTGACTTTCTTTTTCCCCCTAAATGAAAATAAAAATTTGCTCAACCTTAAGTTTTATGTCCTCCTTTTCCCACAAAAAAAATCAAAATAAAATGTTTCTAGCATTTTTGAATGAACTATACTTGTCTCTTATATTTCACGTTATAAACAGAAGTGAAATGATTCGGTTTTTCCCCAGTTTTACAGGAGCACTGTTGTGATACTGCAAGTGTGTGTGTGGATTCCTTGCTTGGTTGAAAACTGCCGAGAACCACATCTTGTCTGTTGCAAAAAAGAGACTACTTTCTCCAAAGAGGTCCAAGCACCATTGACACAGACTTCAGTGAGCATTAACACACATACATGAGATGCTGTTGTTTAGACAGAACAGATCCAGCCCAATGACATTAAGAATATACAGTATATGGACCAAATATGTATTTTCTGCTTTTTTTGCTTTAATGGAAAGTGTGTTGTTTTTTTTATCTGAACACTGACCACACCTCAATCTGAGTCCAATTTAACACTCCTGGACTGTATATATGACTCCCTCCATTTTGGAGTTAAAATTACACTTTTTATCGTGTGAAATGTGTTCACATCAGCAGGGAATTACAACTAAACTCATATGGTGTTAAAATCTACTCTGTGAGTAAAGTGCATTTCTCACACTTTCTCTCCAAAACGGAGGGAGTCATATATAGATATATATATGGAGGGAGTCATATATGTACACTGGCGTTTTTGCTGAGCATGTGATCATGCAATCTTTATCAATAGTGACATTAAAACACATTTTAGGTGTAATATTAAGGAATGTGCGTTGTGCACAAGCACTCCACATACAATTATTCTAATGTTTATATCAGGAAGTTTTGATCTGTTAGTGAACATATTAATAGATTTGAACTATACTTAGAATGAAATATATAAATAAATGCATTTTAAATATTTTGGTTTTTACTACGGAACCATATAGCAGGTAGATTCAGTCATATTAGATCGTAATTTTGCCTAATAAATTGACCTGATATGCGTAATTTGTTATAAGTAATAAAGAGTCCAGGTGTTGCCGACTTTGCTACTTTGTCTACTGGATGTTTCTTTGGTCGAGCACCCTTTTTCGAGATTGATGTACGTGCTTTTGGTTCACTGTTGCTGATCCTAATTTTGCCTAAATCAAAAAAATCGAACCTTTTTTCCACAGTGTACTCAATCAAATGTAAAGAAATCTGGAAGAAAAGGTGGAATGGTTTGTGTCTGGAATTCACAGCCAAACAGAAGATGGGATAATTCCTGAAAATCTCTTAGCTTTGAGTTTGTGTTTAGCACATGGAGATACTTCAGACATGTGAGGTTTGCAGTAATCGTTTGTCAGACAGCATTAAAGGTTGAGGGGCTGATGAGGGACCACCATACCCCACACCCAACCACACAGCGAAAGATGAACACTATCATATGGGACTCTACGATTATACCAATCCCAGAACAAGAATTCACGCATGAGCTTCAAAGGCAATTGTTACTGAAGTTCACTCACAAATCCATCTCCCCATATCTCAAACAGTGTTGCGAAATACACACCTAAAGGGGAAGCTTTCTTTTTTTTCCTCAACAATATCAGCTTTGCTTGCCCGAGAGCTGCAACTTTACAGGTCTAATCTAAGCGTCTAGTAATGTTCCCCGTGGGGTTTCTGAAGCTTTGAACCTTTTGGAAAGGTTACAGGCAAATAGAAGCTGTCAAAACCAACATTTCGTATCCTATAACAAAGCACGTTCTGTATCACAGAAGTGTTGCTGGTGAACTATACTACAGAAGAATTATTTCCCAAACGCACACGTATCCTACAAATGTATGAAGGAGAGCAGAGACTGGCTTGAGAGGCGCTCCTCTAAGGTGCATGTGCATGTCTCAACCAGATGAAAAACAAACGTATGACTGATGGAATTATGTGGCGGGTGATTTATAGACAGGCAGCGGGTGCAAAACACACTTCTCTTCCCCCTCTTCACTACATGCAATTACTGCTGTTATTCTAATCTTTGCACTACTGATAGTTTGTGGTTTTTACCCTCGATTTGAGTGAAAAATGGTCCGATCAACATTTACTGTTTATTATAATCAGCAAGGTCTGTGTAAAGCGAGATCAAGCACTCATATCTGTTGATATTCAGCTCTGCCTGTGGTCCAATGATCGGAGAATCAATCTCACAGAACCCTCTAGAATAAGTGGCCTATTAACAATAAAACAATGTCTTAAACCGATGTCTTGATGAGCCTTAGAGTTGGCTAAACTCCAGTTATTAAACCAAACTGAATCAACATGATCTGACTTTAACAGTTCGCTTTAAAAAACGTCTGAGCTAGGTAGGGATAAGGGTGATGTTCTGGTTATTTCCATAATTTTATTCATCTGTTGCTATGGATGTTTTAAAAAGATTTTCACATACACCATATACAGTATATGCTGTTATTTAAGAATCTGCTATGCTATACATATTAATGGATACCGACTTCCTGTAAACCCAAGTGCTGTTCTGTTAGAAAATGTAGTATTATTAAGTCTAAAAAAGGCCTAATGTTATGAGCACAGCCGACATCACACAAGCTTTGGCAGAGCTGCAAACTAAGGGAGCATTTTTACTACTCTTTGGTAACTGACACAATAACAAACAGAAGCTTGAGTTTCAATGACAGGATCAGAAAGGAGAAAACCTTCACATCTATCTATCTAACATTGCTTATCTTTCCGTGTGTTCATGTTTTCGAGAAAGTCATCTGAATGCGATCACGTGCAAGACGATCTGTTGGACATTTCAGAGCAGGCAACGCAGTTGTTTAGCAACTCGTGGCAAAGGTCTGAATGAAAGAAATGTCGAAGCCATCAATCAGCTGACAGCTCCAGCTCCGCCTACTTGAGCAAGTCATCACCACAACACTCACTGTGCTCATCAATTACACACCGAGGTGGAATCACCGTCTAACACGGAGCATCTGTGGGCAGTATTTGTGTATTGTTTACTCACCCTGAGTTTCTTAACAAAGCAATCCGTTCTGCTTCCTAGATATGTTCCGGGTCCCATTTTGGCCTTTTTTTTGTGCCTAGCAACACTTTAAATCATGAAACCTAAGTAAGAGTGCATCTTTCCACTGGCGAACACTACTATAACAGCATAACCATGTTTGCATGAGATCTAAAATTGATTTTAATAATTAACATCCACATTCCAAATTTGTCGCCCACAAATTATTGCATCATGCAAACGGAACGCACTGGGTGTTCAGAAATGACAAAGTATAAATAAAACATTTATATAAAAATATTCTTTTACAAAATATACTCTCTTACCAATATTTTACAATTTCAGTGTAAATTCTACATCTGGATTCATCACTATACCAGTTACAAAAAGCTTGTGGTCAGTAGTTCGGTAATATTACAGCAAATGTGATTATTCCAGACTAGCAGCATACAGAAAATTTCTCATAGAATAAAACATATTGCTTCTTGCCTTGTAAACTAAAAAAGCTATACTTTCAGAAGATACAAATCCCAGTGTATTCATTTCTTTCCAGTGTCCCATTAATTACAGTTAGCAACATTATTCTTAATAAATAAATAAAATCAGTTGTTTGGAGGAATTTAACAGCAGAGCGATCAGCAGTAGTACAGGTAGTAGTACTTCCAGTAGTACTTTTCTCTAGGAATTTGCTTTAAAAAATAGCCATGAATTGAACCAACCAGTTTCAGGATGAATCACAAAGCTTCCCATGAGAAAAAAGTGCACTTTTATAATGTGCTCACTAATTTTGTACTCGTAAATGATGTTTTAGTACTTCTTAAGATCATCTAAGATCATCTATCTTAGTGGGTTCAAGGTTATTAAAAGTTTTAAAAGTACATTTTAGCTCATTATTCATGGTGTCCCAATATAACACCTTGAGTACAGTTAGATATTCTTAAAATGATCTATAATTGGCAAATAATAGGTGTCCTTGTTACATGTATTTACTATTATAATGACAATTAACTATGCATAATTACACGCAAGACAAACCATCATCTGGGAGTCGTTGAATAAATAAGGTAAATGCATATTTTTGACTATGCATGCATGTCAACCTGTCAACTCTCAAAACTATATGAACCTTTCATAACCCATAATAGGGCCACTTTAATATTACTTACTTTAAACACAGAATTACACTGCAACAAGGAAACCTTAAAATAAAGACTAATCGAATATTAAGCAGTTTTGGAAAGCAAAGCACTTTAAGTACACTTTTTTCACCTGGGTTGATTTGAAGCAAAAACCTACGAGAAAGTCCTCTCCCTTTACTTCTTGAACTCTGTAGTTTTTCTTTATTTGTCAATATCTCTGTAGGTTTCACTGCAAGACGTCCGTGTCTCAGTAGCTCATCGGTAAAATCAAGGTGCAGGTAGTTGTTCTGGGTTTCACAGAGAGCCTTGTTTTAATCCAGACAGATTCAGGATTTATCAAGGAAAGCTGTGTGTGGCATCAAAGGTACAGTGATTTAGACTTTTAGTTCCTCTTTCTCCAGAGTAAAGCTCTGACCAACTCGATGATCTTCCAGTCTGAAGTAAGTCCTTGTGCAAAAGAAAGATGCCACCTGATAGAGTCCTCTTTCATCAGAATGAGGTCCATAAGCGTGGCTCACTTGCATGTGTACACCTCTGTCCTCTCACTACAGGTGTTGCACCGGACGTAGCAGCACCAGAAGAACTTACAGTTGCACTGCCATACGCGTGAGTACTGGTGTGTGTTGTATCCCCGGCCGCAGCACATCAAGTCGCAGCCGTTGGGATGGTGCAGCAGAGTCTTGTTGCACACCCGGCCCTGAGTGCCCACGCTGCCCGTCACCAGGTCCGCCTCGCAGTAGTTGGGTGACTTCTCGATGTATACCAGGTCCGTATCCATGGGCTTGCGGTACGAGTAGGGCTTCTTGATCTTAAGGAACGTGGGCCTCTTGTGGCGTGTGGCTTTGACCGGCTCCACGTGGATGGCGTGACTGTATTTGTCTTTGAGGATGAAGCCGAGCTCACGAAACTTGGGGAGGGTCATCCAGCAGGTCCTAGTGGTGCAGGATCCAGACACACCGTGACATTTACACTCCAGACGCATGTTCCTCTCCAGGACCTGAGAGAAGAGCACAGCAGCAAGAACGGGAAAGATCAGTGCTTTTATCCGACATCTCATTACTGACAACAAACACATCACATATATGAGACTGGGCCACAAAAACAGTCTTAATAGTCAATTTTTGGATTCTGAGGAAAAAAACTAATATATGAAATTCTTGACCATGCAGCAAAACAAGCCGCGTACATCCAAAAAACATGGTCGCGATGTATTATTTGCCTGCTAACCTCTTATTAACAAATCTTTGTACTTCACTTATGTCATCATACTCACAGTGAAATGATTCAGAATTTTACCAAATGATCACAATCTCATCTATTAATTTTAATATCCTGCTAAAAGCCTCTTATTTAGACTAAAACCCCCTTTCATTCGGGTGAGGAAGCTGGCATTTGGAGAGCTGTTTGCACAATGCTCTCGTGCTGTTGACTGTATGCCCCTGCAATAGATGCCCAGATGCATCTATTGCAGTTTTAAGGTTATCAATGAATCGATTTATTGATCGTTAATTTAAAGGACAATCGATTGTGGAAATGACCAAACATTGACATACCTAGTAACCATTCACAAGTAATAGAAAGCCTAGTGCTTAATTAAAGGTCTGTTCAGATGTGAAGTCATGTAGTGTACAGCAGCCTTCATGCATATACATATACTTTATACACACACACACACACACACACATAGATTTTCACACATAGATAAAAGAATATAAACTAATATCCTTTTATACCCATAGCACATGACAAGTTACTTTCTTTAATATTTAATATTATTTGTTTCCAGAGGCAGAAAGTAGTAAAGGTTTTTTTCTTTACTCGAGTAAATTAAAAAAGTATCTATAGTTTATCTGGTCCCACTTTAGTAAGGACACATTGCTACATAGTATCTACAGCTGTAATATTTCTGTAACTACACACATGTAACAACCCTCAGAATGGTGTGTG